>PVKN010022662.1:0-15078 GCA_004027915.1 Capromys pilorides
GGAAGGCATGTGCAGACAGAGGAAGCAGTTGGAGTTGTGCAGCTCCATTAAAAGTCCAGCCACAAGACTGGAAGAGACAAAGACAAATTTCACCCAAGAGTCCTGGGGAAACACTGCCTCCCAACTGCCTATTTTCAGACATCTCAAGAGGTGTGAAATGATAAATTTCTTTTGTTTGAAACCACCAGGTCTATGTAATCACATCATGGTAGCACTAGGAAATGAGCACACCCTAATAATTGGTATAGACAGTAGAGTTGGCAAGAACTGTGTTTTTATAAACTTTTTCAAAAACTTTTTTAAAACACATGAATAGAGAAGTTTTCTAATCATATATCTTACAGTTTTTTAATAGGAGCAGGTAAATAAAATCCCTGTTTCTCTACCCTTTCACAATCTTTTGCATTTCTAAAACAAAACAAAGCAGAATGGCAAACAAAATACTACAAAATGAATTCCTAAAGTCAGTCACAGGTGATATTAAAAGAGAAAAAACACAAACTAGTTTTCCTTTTTTTTTTTTTTATTTAGTACAGGGTCTACAGAGTCTTACTATACAGATCAGACTCATAGTGATCCTCCTATTTTCATCCTCCCAAGCAGTGGCATCACAGGCATGTGCCAACACACCCAGTCTCAGTCACTGTCTCAGTGTGCCCCAGGGGTGGGGCTGGCATGGCATGCTGGGAATCAAGCCCACATTGCTGTGCCTACTTAAGCAGGCACTTTAGTCTTCTGAGCTATCTGGCTGGCCCTAAACTAGTCTTTCCATAAATTTGTGTGAGGAACAAAAAAAAAAAAGATCTATAGATAGAGGGGTACTAAACGTCAGAAAAGCTATTTTATACATCAGTCAATGCTTACAACAGAAGCAGATTTATTCAAAGATATATAAATATATAAGGATTCATAAGATAGTGGCTTACCTTGCAGTGCTACCTTCAGAGTTCATTGTGGGAAGGCTCAGTGGAGACCAGAAAATCCAGTGAACAGCTTAGTGCTCACTGTGGTGTCCTATGTAAGTCTGCTTCAAGAGACTGGAGCACTGGAAGATGGAAGGGTCTATGCTGGAAGCCAGGAGATGCCATACAAGGTGAAAGGGAATACTGGAGCCCCTCCGAAGGAACAAAGGCAGCCATCCATCTTCATTTTCCTTTTATTTCATTTAGGCTGTAAGTCCCTTGGTTGGTGCCATTCACACCCCAGGTGAGTCTTCTGTCTTCTGTGAATCCCTTCCTCCACACCCAGAGGTATGCTGATCGAGTTTAGCTGGGCATGTTTTATTCAGTGCAACACAGTAACCTATCATGAGCTCTACAGAATGGAGAGCATCAAGCATAACATTAGCATTCATTTCAAATGTGACCAAAAGGATTGAACAATTCAAGAGGGGTTGCAATTTCATAACAGAGAGAAAGGAGCTGATACAGGCACTAGTAAGAGTCTGGAGGCAGAGATCATGGGAAGGAAGGGGCCACATGTGAATTTTGAACAAAAAGTTAGAGTTCTTGCTCTTGTATAGTAGAAAGATGATGCTTAGGATGGTTGCAGATAGATATGGTGAGAGAGTTGGGGTAGAAATTAAAAAGGTGGAGATAGCCACCTCCAAAGTGATTTCTTACATGTTTCTCTGCAGAATACAAAGTAATATTTCACCGAAAGTTGAAGGGTATGGAGTGAGTAGGAAATGAAAGCCCTTCTGCATCACTAAGGATAATGACCAGAGCTTGACTGTGCCAACAAAATCTGTACATAAAGGCCATTTTTAATTTTGAGATTTCTCCAGGAGGGTAGAATAAGATCAGAGTTGGGTTTCCAGGTCCTTGGAGAGATGTAGATCTATACAGGTGCTAATAAGGAGGAGGCACCCGTGGCCAGCTATGAAAGGCAGGCAGGACAGAAACAAGACTATAATCCTGAGGTGCCCTAGGATAACAGAGTAGGCACAGAGTTGGGAGGTGGCTATTCAAAGTGAGAGGGAGTGTTTTAAAATCTAGAATTTACTAGAAAATCTGAATAAAGTCAGTAGTTTAGTTAATAGTATTTTCCCAAGGTTAGTTTTGCTAAGTGCACCATGGTTATATAATATAGCATTAGTGGTTAAAAAATATTAAAAAACTCTACTATCTTTGAAGCTTTTCAACCTTAAATGCCCATCAACTGAGGGACGGATAGAAAAAGACGTGCTCTTTTTATACAATGGAGTATTACTCAGCTATAAAGAAAGATAAACTTGAGACATATATAGGTAAGTGGATGCAACTAGGGACTCTACTCATAAGTGAAATAAATCAGAGCCACATGTGTAAACTTCTTATTGCCTCCCTACTGTAAAAACCTGAAAGAGGAAATAAAATCTGAAAAATATAATAGATACTGTGAAAGGGAAAGAAGCTGAGCAAAAGGAATGAACAATTGGGATGAAGGAAAAGAAGAAAAGGAAGAAAAAATGGAAAGGGAAGAAAATGTGTAAGTATATACAGATGACAGTTAAGATGATTGTGCTTCTAATTTCTATCAGTTTTTTGAAGATAACAATTATTGCTTAAAATTTTACTTTGGCCAAATTTATGTACTAGTATCTGCCATCTGAGCAACTACACTGAAGACAACAATGTGCAACGTAACAGCCACTATTGAATACCTATCATCTTAGGTTTTTATTTGAAATTGTGCATCACTTCTAATGTCCTATGTATTATTTTCTATCATTTTAAAATAAAAAAAGAAACTTTTGCCAATCTAACATCACCTCAAAATATGAAGCTTAAAACTTCATAGGCAACTCTGAGCCCAAGCGGAATAACCTGGGTCACTATCGTGGTGGTAGGGTGGAGGCACAGGCTGACCAGTGAGGCAGTGGACCTCCCCATTTCCCGTGTCCAGACTCCACCACTAGAACTCACCATAGGTCTCTTTCCTAGTACTCTGCAGCTTCTACAGACCTGAAGCTCCTCTCTCTGGACCCATGACACAGCGTGTGCTTACTGTCTCAAGGTAGCTAGGAAACACAAACATAGGTTGACTTCAAATTTCAAAATTATCTAAAACCCAAGGGTCAGACTCGTTTATACTTCTCTGTGGCTGAAAATGATCATTTCAAAACATTTAAAAATTAAGTATTTTAGGGGTTTTTTGCATAATCTTAATTCATTCACGGGTTTTTGTCTTTCTACATCAAACTCTTAGAAAAATCTCATGGTCAATATTCTTTATACTGAGCTGGGGAGATAGCTTGGCAGCATAAGGGCCTACCTGGCAAGCACAAGGACCAAGTTTGATCCCTGATACCGTATGCCAGGCTGACCTCAGAGTCTGTGCATGTCTAGCTGGCCATTGAAATTGTGTGCACACCTGTAATCCCAGGCACTGGGGATGCTAAGACAGGAGGATCACTAGTGCTGCATAGGGAGACCCTGTACCAAATAAATAAATAAAAGATTTTTTTTTTACATTTTAAATATTCTTTCCCTTTTGCACATAATTTTTAAACCACACACAATGGTGGTTAAGGACTTATTCTATAAAGTTCAGCAAATCTGTATTAGAAAGGAAAAAAGAATGCAGAGGCTTTGAACTCCACCTAACCTAACAGCCTGGCCCGATCACCTCTAACACTGCTTTCCTCCCGCTCAGGGCGACCAGCCAGCGCTTTCACCGCTGGTTGCCACTCCTGAACACACCCAGGGCACTGTTAGCTTTCTCCGCGCTGAGACACAACACCTAACACCCACAGCTGAAAGCAGGAGCTGCTCCTTTGCTCGCAGCTTCAGTTCAGGGCCAGCTGGCTCCAAGGTACAGGAAATGGCAGATGGCCTGGCAGAGCAGGGTTGCTCAGTTCACAGTGACTGAGGAGCAGCGTAACAGAGCAGTCCCAGAGTGGAAGGGGAAAGAAACTGGGCCTGGACCCCAATGCCACACCTCCTGACCCACCAGACACTCCAAAAGTAGGCTCCTCCAATTGCAGGAGCAGATCCCAGAGCCAATCAAGTTGACACTCCACCCTAACTGCCACACCCAGTGTTCTCAGAAGGTACTAGAAAACAGGAGAACTGTATCAGCTCTGTAAGCAGGATTCTGGGAGCCCCACATCACAAACTCTGGGTCCTCCCAGAGGCAGACAGAGCTGTGTGCAGCTGTGGGGCCTAGGGGACCATGCTCCAGCCCTCTTCCTTTGGAACTTTCACCTGCAGCCAATTCCTGCTCTGAGTTCCATTAAAAGGGTTTCTCTGGTCACAAGGCAAGAAAACCATGTTGTCTCAACCAGTTGCCAAAGAAAACTGGATCATCTCACAGATCTCGAACCTCTCTTCTAAGTAGGGTATAGCCTCATATTTGGTGTCAACAGAAATGAGAATGGCATGAAAGAGAATGTGATCCAAAAGGCAAGGCATAGTTTTTGTCCCTTTCTTTAGATGGCAATTCATAGACTCAGCTCAGCTTTGCTCCTCAGTCCAGCGGCTGCTTAGTCCTGGGCTCTTGCCTATGTAATAAAGTTTAATGTTCACAATCACTTTATGAAGTAGATGTGATTTTATCTACTTTCTACATGAGAAACTCAGATGCACAGAAGTTAAGCATGTGCCCAAGGGCAAAGGGTGGTTTTGGAAGAACAAACAAAGAGAGAAGCCCTTAGGACCTACTCAGGACCCTGTCTTTCCATGCTCTCTGCTCTGATTCATCAGAGCTGAACCATCATCCCCAAGAGCCACCAACAAGCTTTTGCCTCAGTTAAGTCTAAGCAGTGTGAGCGCACAGATCCACTCATCTGCCAAAGGATTGCTGTTTAGCTCCTGCAGCAGTACACTAAGTAAGCTAACAAGTTTGAGATGAGCTTTACACAAGAGAAGGAATTTCCTTCTGACAACTGCCTGCCAGTAAATGCTCAATTAATAAGAAAGATTTCAACATCAGAGCCAGTGTCACAGACCTATAAAACAAGCCTTAGAGAGGAGCTCAGCCTTCATTATAAAACATGTAGGACCATGTACATTAAATCACTCATTTAAGTTTATTTTGCAGTCTGGGTCCATCTGCTTCTTACTCTGGAGACTTTTTAAGGCAGACCATAAAGTTATTATACTTGATCTTATATCTTCTGGAGGAAAGAAGACTTAAGATTTAAATACCACAGCAAGAGCTTCAAAAACAGATGATAGCCCACCTTCCAGCAGGCCAGGGTGGAGGGGCCTGGGATGAATGAGTGAATGAGAAAATGAATAAACGGACAAGCAAGGACCTCTGGGTTCTAATGTCAGGGACTCCTTGTCCCACAGTAGCAAGTGTAGCAGGCCTTTCCAGCAGCTGTGATGATGGTAGCTTTCCCATAGTGTAATAAGTACCTGAAACACTCAACTTACAAAGCAGAAAGTTTTACTCTGACTTGCAAACCCATTGCCTTTGGGCCTGTGGTAAAGTGGTAGGGCAGGGAGGGGCTGCAGCACAGTGCTCCTCTCAGGGCTGGAATACAAACATGGAAGAACAGGAAGTTGCAGTCCCACAATACCCTTTGAAGGGACAACTCCAGGGACCTACACATCCTGACAGGTCCCAAGTGCTGAAGATTCCAGTACCACCCACACCTAAGCCTCCAGCACTGGGCCTCTGGGGACACAGCAGTGATCACCTATGGATCCTCTGATAGTGTAGGACTGATCCCCAAAGTTCCTCCCATGGCACTGTAGTAAAAATCCATGACTAGAGACTCAAGCGGCTCATCGTACTCAGCCCTGTCACTGCTATGCTGTCTGATTTACATTTGATCACTTTGAACCTGAGTTTCTTCCACATTAAAGACAGGCAGATGTGAGTATCTGGTGTTCTCAAGAAATTGCCACTCCCTCCCTCTAGCAGAGCAGGTGACCTCACTCTTCAAGGGCACTGGTGCGTGGTGCAGGGCATGGGAGGAAAGGTGGAACTCGGCCAGAGCACAGGCCAGGCAGGACCCTCATCAACTAGGCACCTTCATCATCACACTTTGTGCTAGCACTGCCCTGGGTGAGAGGCGGGGCCAAAGCAGAAGCCCTGCCAGTCCTTCTTCCCTCCTTTTTTCAAAGCCTAGAGCCCAGGGCTCCAGTGTGATAGCCACACCCCAGGCCAGAAGCCCTGAAATGAAATTAGGAAGTGGCCTAACTCAAAGCCAGAAGCAGGGCAATGCAGTGAAAATAATTAAACACAGATGTGCAGCTTTGCTGGCAAATGAATAAGATGCCACCCTTCCTTTCAGTCTGTCCATGTAACAAGGAGTCATGAGAAATAGGTGGCTAAGGAGTCTTTCCAGGAAAGCCAGCAGACCTGGGAGGCTTGTGTGAGACCCAGGGAGTCCCAGGCTACTTCCGCCAGGCTGAGGGCCCACATGGAGGCACTGCTGCACTCTGGTCACTCCTCCCAGATGACCCCTACAAGAAAGTGGACACATTTTTCCAGAATTTTTAAAGGCTGTTTCTCTGAAAAAAAAAATCAGCTGAACAATAATGTTACTGATAATTAGGAAAACAGATCCAGAACACACACAGCTACCCCACATAAGAGCTGCTCCCGCTGCCCCGGTCCCTCTCATCTTCTCCTCCGTAGGCATCTATAAGAGAGAACCCGAGGGCCAGGCAGACCCCAGAGGGCCAGGCAGACTTGTTGCAATTCCTTGCAAACCTGTCCTCTGCATCGGGTAATTTTCATGAGCCTGAACAAATCCTTCCAAGGACAATGAGTAATTTTTATGGTCTTTTGCAGCCATTTAACTAATTACATATCTCACATTTTACAGCACCCCTCCCCCGTGAGTACCAGAATGGCAGCTGGCAATGACCTTGGCCTCTTCCTTCAGAACTTACTCAAAATCACTACCGAGGGAAAATATGTGGCCGCAGGTGTCCCTCTACCTGTGTCTTTTGTTGTCTTCCATTCTGTGTGGTTCCCTCAGCCAGGCTGATGGAAAACTTCATGCTCCGAAGTGGTTAGGTCCCATTCCAGACACACTTGGCCTTTCCTCCACTGCTCTCTTAATTCAGCAACCAAGTGGGCAGATCTCTTTTGGAGAGGACAATAGATGCATAAATGAATAACTGGACACCTGTGAGGTGAGGGTATAGGTTACCCAGCTTGTGGAGTTCAAGAAGGCCTTTCTCTCTTAAAGGTCAGGAGAGGTGCTGTTAGAGTGAAGTCTTGCCACTGGGGCAGGAGTTCTCCATGGAAGAGTAGCACAAAAGTGTAGTGACAGGCATGAAGGTTTCTCCCCCAAGTACTAAGTGCTAAAAAGCTCCAACCCTGCTTAGTGTCTGAGAGCAGACAAAATCTGGCACATACTGGGCAGTGTGGCTATAGACAATAGGCACCAAGGTTAGCAACAGCTTTGTGTTTTGGGGAACTGTGACCCTTTCTAATGCTTAGGCTACTATGCAGGGAGCTGGGGAGGAACAGATAGTGGTGCAAAGGCTGGAGGTTTATGGAGCCAGGCTCATAGGGCACCTAGGGCAGCGTGGGTTCTGACCTACAGCAGTGGGACAGCGTCACGGGCTTTTGCAATGATGAAGTCGCATGGAATTTTGGAGGATACGAAATGATGGAGTGTGAAGGAAGAGTAGTGCATGAAGTAATTTTATGGATACAGGCAGGAGAAAAGAAACAAGGGAGCTGGGCAGGGATTCAGTGGACTTCGGTAACTGACACATTGGGCTGGTGAAGGAGACCAGGGATGTATTACCCTGGGTTTAAGGCTGGGACAGTGGGATAGTTGTGTCATTCTCCCAGATGAGGAAGAAATGGGGGGTGAAAGAACGTGGTGAGCATATTCTTCGATTATGAAACTGAACCTTTTGATAAGACATCCTGCTTAATTAAAAAAAAATCTTTCTCACCAAATATACCGAGCAATTGGCAAAGGCACCAGCAACAGACGCCCTCATGCATGGCCAGTGGAAAGGTAAAATGATACAAACGCTTCGGCAGAGAGCTTGGTGGTTTCTTGCAAAACTAAACATTTTCTTTCTATATGATTTAGCAGTTGCTCTCCTTGGTATTTACCTAAACGAGCTGTGCACTTACGTCAATGCAAAAAGACCGAGTGTGGATATTTGTGGCAGCTTCATGCACAATTGCCAGAACCTGGAAGAAAACCAAAGCGTCCTCTGGTAGGTCAATGAATAAATAAACTGTGGTTCCTCCAGATGACAGAATATTACTCAGCAACAAAAACAAACTACTAACTAAGTAGTCTTCACATGACTACTAACCCATGTGAAGAAATGGGAGAACCTTTGAATACATGTCCTGGAGTAAAGTGATCTAATCTGAAAATCCATGCACTCTATGATTCCTATGATGTGACGTTTTGCAAAAGGCAACTCTACACTGCCAGGAAAACTATGAGTGGCTTCTAGGATTGGGGAGGGGTAGGAAGGGATGGAAGCCTGGGTGGTAAAGCTATTCTATATGATGTCATGAGGGACGTGTGCCATTATATATCCACAGAGTGTACATCATGAACAGCGAACACCACTGCAAGAATGAACACTACTTAGTCAGCAGGCATTGGTGTTGCCTTATCAGTTGTAAAAAATGTGCCATTAGGGAAGTTGGCACGGATATCCTTGGGCAGGCAGGAACACTGCTCTACCTTTCTCTAAACTAAAATTTCTCAAGAATTGAGTACACAAATGTTGAATTCAGGGCTGAGGAGATGGCTTGGCAGTCCAAGCATCTACCTGGCAAGTGAAAAGACCTGGATTTAATCTCCAGTACCACATACCATGCCAGCCCTGAAACCAGGTGTCTTAGCTACTTTTTACTCATTGCTGCGACAAATATCTGACACTCAAAATGAAGGAAGGAAAGGTTTATTTAGCTCACAGCTGCTGGAGGTTTCAGTCCATATTTGGCTGGCCTAAGGCTGAGTGGAACAGGGCAGAGAGCATCTAGTTCATGGCGGCAGAACAGCAACAATCTTGACAGAGGCAACCGACCAACCAGGGCGCAGAGAGCAACAGAGCAACAACATTGTCTAATAAGCTACTGGTACTAGAGGCCCTTCAGAAGTTTTAGACATGGCTGTGCCCTAGTGAAAGACATGACAGAGAGAGAATTGTAGAACATGCTTACTGGAAGGGGTTGGATAGCCATCACTCTCTCTTAAAAATAAGACAAAATGAATCTTGGAGAAAAAAGTGATTTCCCCCAGTGTCACCTAAATCACTTCCTAGTGTCACCAGAATCATTTGGGGCTAGAAGATGTTAGGTGAGATGTGATGATGCTTAAGTCCAGTAAAGCAAAATATCAATAGAAAGGGACAAAGCAAGGTAATGCCCATTATGAATGACAGTACAGTTGGGTACAAGGAGCAGATCTAGGGTCAGGCCTGGCCTTCAGCAGGGGATACAGACTGTACATGGCCTCCACCACAGCTCTTTTTATTTTTTATTTTCAAACTAAGTCTCATTGAGTTTCTCAGGCTGGACTCTACTAAAGACCTCCCTGCCCCTGCCTCCTAGGGATCTGTGATTACTGGTGTGTGTTTCTGGCTTTGGCTCCACTGCATTCTTTCTCAATTCTCTTCCAGGAGCAAGAGATAAGAGTCCTTTCTCCTGGGGAATCTCCAGGCTATCCTGCCAAATGAAGAAAGCACTCTCCTTCCCTCAGCCTGCCTCATCTGCTCCAGCCTCAGTATGATTTCACCAAGGCACCCACGGTCCTGATAAGCCCTCACTTCAAGCCCATTTCTCATGAAAAAGCAGTTTTATCTGATTTTGGTTTGGTTTAAAGGATTCTTGAAAATTAGATATTTATATCACGTGACAGACAACAACCAGAAATTTGAAACCCAATAAAAAGTCTTTTTTGATTAAAAAAATCTCTTCCGTATGTTTGGAAACCAATCTGCTCTCATATTAATTGAATGTACTGACCTTACACATACAAATACATTTCTTAAGATCTTTCTTTTATGGTCCTCAGTTCAAAAATTTTGGATTCCAAAACTTTCCTCATGAGGTTTTGATCATTTTCAGCTCAGCATGTGAAGCCAACCAGAGTTTGAGCGAATCCTGTAGTGCCCTTTTCCTTTCCGATGTGTGTTGTGCACCACCTTGGTTCTGGGAGCTGCAGAATCTGCAGGGGTGCATGACTTGAGGCTCAGAGTGGCCAACCATGGTGGGACCACCGGCTTCTTGGGCAGATACCAGGACAGAACAACTGGAGAATGACACCAGCATTCAGTCTAGGACGATGCAGTGATTGCAGAAGGCACAAAATACAGTCCATTATTCTTAAGGTTCTTTTATTTATTTTTTTTTAAGTGAGCACAGCAAGATTTTATTGTCTGCACAATAAAACAAAACATGAACAGTTAAAACTGGATCACTTGCCTCTTTCTTTTCTTCTCTCTTCCCAGTTCAAAATGCTTGCATCTCTTAATAGCCAGCATTCTCTTAGATCTGCATTTGGGCTCCATACACTCAAGCCTCAGGACAATCTTCTTTGTAGTCTTGGGCTTCTTCCAGAAAATCGGCTTAGTCTGTCCACCACAGCCACTCTGTTTCCTGTCATAATGCCGCTTTCCCTGGGCATGCAGGGATCCTTGCCTTTCTTGTACTGTGCCACTTTGTGGGGTTGATACTTGCCACATTTCTTACAAAAAGTTCACTGGGTTTTGGGAACATTCACTATGTTTGCAGGTGCGCTACCAGCGAGGAAAGAAAGAGGCCTGGCCAGAGGCAAAAGTGTACCTCTTAAGGTTCTTTTAATCACTCTTCTAGGCCTTCCTTATCAGCCTGCCTGAATACTGGGGTTCAAAAGTTTTGTCGATTATCTTAGACCAAAGAATTCAAAGGACTTGAAATATTTTTAAAAATAGAAATAATCCATGAAGGTCCCATGTGTGTTCTTGGATACCAATGCAACGTTGATAATTCAAAAAGTCCTACTCAGTGGCAGGGTCTGCTGCCTGTGACTCAGGCAGTAGTTTGCACTGCAGATAAGTTAGCCAGTGCCATATGGTGTAAATTAGGATACACTTATAAACACCCAGCAGAAGTTAGGCAGCGCTCTCCCTTTGAAGTGCTCGGTAATGATTTTGGAAGCTTTGCCATTTTCTCTCGGACCTTCCAAGCAGTCACATGTCCAGCCATGCAAAATTTTCAGATGCAGCAAGGATACGAGTCCTTGCGTACAGCCTCTCCTTCACCAGCACGTCCACCCCCTCCCACCCCACCTGGCACACTCCCCTTTACTCTCTGGAAATAATTCAGAATTATCTTCTAGGATCTCTCTTTTATAGTCCTTGCTTCCAAAGTCTTCACTGTCAAAGCTTTGTCATCATTTGACTTAACTGCCCCCTCCCTCTGGGCTTCCAGGATCTTGTACTCTATTTTTAATTCCAGCACAGTGCTAACCTGTTGCCATCACCAGCTGACATCTCTGTTATCCTGCCTAACCAGGAAACCCTTGAGGACAAGCGTGGCAGGCCCTCCCATGATGACTGGTGTCTCGCAGTCTGCTAAACAACAGACTTAGCCAATCTGTGATAGCCACAGTAAATGTTCTGCACTGGCTCATGAGGACAGTTAAATTTTAAGTTTTGTTTATCTATATTAAAAAATTACATTATGTTAACATAAAATTAAATTGTGTTTAAAACAAAAGTTTTAAGTACTCAAGATTCCTCCTTCCTTTTTATGTTTTAGTTTTTTATTTTTTAAAGAACACAAAATAGTAATTCAAAAAAACAGCATTGGAAACAATACAAAATTTCACTAAGCAAGGTAATAGGAATTCAACAATGGTTTTTATATTGCATAATGTTATCTTCAAATTAGTTGTTTAGGTTACAAGATACAAATGTGCAAAATTGGTTATTAAAAAGTTATAAGACATTAGAGAGAAAAAAAGAATAAAAAGAAAAAATTTAAGCATTAACTGCTCCTTTTAAAAGACCAGCAGAAATTTGCAGTATCATTATATAAATTATCCTGCACACGTATGTGAGTACATCTATTCCCCTTCTTTCTTTTGCCCTTTGCTTCATCCCAGGTTTTCCTTCCCAGTGAACAAATTCCTTCCCTGTCACAGTATCTATTGTACCTTTCAGACTATATTTACTCTTTCAGGTGCTCCCACGAGGGAGACAATACAATGCTTGTACATGTGAGTCTCATTTATTTCACTTACCTATACAGTCTCAAGTTGCATCCATTTATCTACAAGTCTCGAGTTTATCTTTTTTTATAATTGAGTAATACACTATTGTATAAAAATACCATATCTTTTGTATCCATTCCTCAGTTAACGGGCATTTAGGGTTGTTTCCAAGATTTAGCCATGACAAATTGTGTTGCTATAAACATGGGTGCACATACATTGCTGTGGTATGATGATTTCAGTTCTTTTGGGAAAATACTTAGGAGAGGAATAGCTGGCTTGAATGGGACCTCCAATCCTACATTTTTGAGGATTCTCCATATTGATATCCACAATGGTTACCAGATTGTACTCCCATCAACAGTGGAGAAGGGTTCCCTTTCCCCTACTGCCTTTCCAGCATTTGTTATTGGTTGACTTTCTGATGATAGCCATTTTTTCCGGTGTAAGAAGTTACCTCAGTTTTGTTTTAATTTGCATTTCTTGCATGATCAATAATGTTGAAGATTTTTTCATATATTTATTTGCCATTTTTGGATTGCACCTTTGAATTTTTCCTCCTTTCTTTCTAAAGCTGTCATGACCTATGGGTCTCACCTGCCCACTTGGTGTTGTTCATGCCTCACCATGATGCAGTGTGACCAAGCTCCTAGCCATCTCATCCGCAGGCTGTGTTCAGGAATGTTGCACCACGGGCTTGAAATGGGTGGCCATGCAGAACTATTTCTACCTCAGAAATGCTATAAACCATAGCTGAGTTAATTTTTTTGTTCATTTTCTAAATTTAAAAAGAAAAATAAACATTAATGCAAATTAAAATTTAAGATGTTTGTAATTATCACATCACACATACAAACCTGATTATTTGAAAGACATTATCTACTTTTAACTATCAGTTAAAAAGTTTCTGTTTTCATTGATAAGCTAGTGAGATTGTAACATGTCTTTGTTGTTCTGCTTACATTCCATTCATTAAAGTATCAAGCAACATTCATGCCAAAAAATGTATTTGTCAATTACCATAAGAGGATGGCTGTACATAGACAAGAGTTTTACAAATAGCATGAAAAATGTTCGGAAAAAAATCAAGTGACTACATAGAACTGACCATGAAGAGTTGTGTGTACTGTATTATCATTTATAAACTATGTACTACATACTTTTGCTATCAATAAAATATACCATCAACTTACATACGTACATGAGTGCCTGTATTTTCCTAGCACATTGCCACAGTCAAGAAAAAGAGGCCACAGGGAAGACTCCAGACCTCAGAGAAGAAGGCTTGCTGTGCTTCCAGTGTGTCACAAAGTCCACACATTGGGGACTGAATCCCCAAGGTGACCGTGTCAGGAGAGGGGACTCTTACAAGGTGACAAGAAGACTCTACTAGGTACAACCCTCTCTAACTCAAGCTTCCCAGACTCCTACCCTATAAGGAAAAAAAGCTTTTTTTTTTTTTTTTGCAAATTTCCAGTCTATGGTTGTTATGGTTTGTATTTAGTTGTCCCCCCAAAGCCTCATGCAGTCATGGGGTGGGGACTTCTAGAGTTTGACATTAACTCATGATCCCCTGGGATTATGTGTTTTAGTACTGATGGGATTATGGGTCTGAGTACTGCTGGGATTATGGGTGTGGCCTGAGGTGGATAGCCTGAGGCAAAGAGCCTAAACAGAGAGAGAGATAGACAGAGACAGAGAGACTGACTCTGTTGCTCTCTGTTGCCTCTATTGCAATTGTTCTGCCGCCGTGAACTGCTCCTCTCTGTCCTGTTCCATTCAGCCTTGGAGTCAGCCGAAAATGGACTGAAACCTCCAGCAACTATGAGCTAAATAAACCTTTCCTTCCTTTATTTTGGTTGTCAAATATTTGTCCCACCAATGACAGAAGAGTAACTAAAACAGTAGTTTTCCATTAGAGTAGCACACAGTTCCCAAGACAGGACTCATCTTGCGCAGAAGTAATATTTCCACAGGTGTGGTGGTTAACTAGTGAGCACCCAGCAACACCTGACTGACGTGAATCAGCATGGTGCCAGTATGCATGGCCCACATGAGGACTGCTGCCAATAGCATCAAAGGGGAACTGGAGGGAAAGATGTGAGCTGTTGATTCTCCTAGAGAAGCTTGTCATGCTGATTTTGCTGATATTAACTCAGCTGAACAGAGGAGTTTGGATCTTTGCTGCTGCTGAGGGTTGCTGTGGTTCTCACTGGAGGAGCTCTGGTCCTTAGTTTGAGAATCACTTCCTGGTTCCAGTGCAGATCCTTCAGGCTGTTGGCACAGATCCTTCATCCCACTGGAGGAGACCTCGGAGCTTCTACCATTGATCTTTGAGCTTTCCAAGTATAGATTCTTAGCACAGACTTGCATGAGATATTGCTGTGGGCTCTGGACCTGCAGCTAGACTCATAAAGGCACAGCCATGGGCTCTAGGTCTTCAGTGTAGGACATTGCTATGGGATCCAGACCATCAGCTGGATTTTTTGGGTCCCTAATGTGTGGGTAGATTTTTGGCACTCTTCTGTGTTTGTTTGGATGAGTTTATAAGTTAGACTTACAAACTAATCATCCAATATCAAATCTTTTCCCTCATAAGCCCTGATGACAACAGTAGGCTTAAGGGCCAGAAAAGGAGACTGGGAGTGGGTAGAGCAACACTTGCAAAGGCACTGAGGAAGAACAGCCCAGATCCTGCAGGGAGTATCTCAGCTCCTGGGCCACTGAGCAGGGGTGGCTGTGGGAGCAGTGGAGGCTGGAAGGGCTTCAGTCCAGAGACCCATGCCAGTAAGGCACAGAAGTGTGGGTCTGATTGAGCAGATAGGAGGAGCCACCTCTGATTCTGGAGAAGGGAGTGGTGAGAAATTAACTGAGATTTAACAGGATTAATGGGCCATGGTGCTTGGGGTAGACTGGAGCATGGACAGACCCACTCCAGTCACTCTGGAAAG
>PVKN010022663.1:0-15078 GCA_004027915.1 Capromys pilorides
TTCTCTGGTGTTTGTCTGGGAATGCCTTAATTTTTCATGCATTTTTGAAAAATAATTTTACTGGACATAAATATTCCTCGTTGGCGATGTTTTTCTTTTAGCACTTTGGTTGTGTGACCCCTGCCTCCTCACTGCCATATCTGTGAGAGGCCATCTTTTGTCCTGCTGCAGATGTGTGGCAGGTCCCTTCATGCTCTGCTTTCAAGGGTCTCTGTCTTTTGGTAATTGCCATGTGTCTTGGCACTAATGTCTGAGTTTGTCAAATTTGGAGTTTATCAAACCCCTCAGAGATATGGACTCAAACATTTTTTTAAAAAGTCAAATTTGGAGATTGGGAGGCCATTACTCCTTGAAACAGTCTCTCTGCACCTTTCCTCCTTCCCTCTCTTTCCAGACCTTGCGTGTGTGAGTTTGGCGTACTGGGTGGCGCCATGGGCCTTGGAGGCACTACTTGCTGTTCTGCATCCATCGTTTTCTTCTGCTCTTTTGATGTCACAGGCCTGGCTGCAGCTTGTCTGCCCTCAGCCTCTCCGTCCCGTGCTCTGGGATTCCTTGTCTTCTTCCCCCCATCTGCTCTTGAGCTTGTGCTCTGGATTTTTCATTTCAGTTACATTTCCCCTCTCCACACTCTTCTTATTCTTTTTATTATACCTCTTTATTAGTATTCTATTTTATTGATACTGACATTGACATTCTTTTGGGCAAGACATTTTTCTGCTGTTTTACTTTAATTCTTTGTCCCTGGTTTCCTTCAGCTATTTGGTCTATTTAAGAAATGGACATGGGCCGGCGAGATGGTTCAGTGGTCTAAAGCGGGGACTGCAGTTCGATCCCCGGCACCACATGCTGCGCCAGCGCCACCACCAGGGCAGGCTGAGCCAGCCACAAAATGAATAAATAGAGAAACAAACAAACACAACAAGCAAACAAATAAATAAATAAATAAAATTTAAAAAAAACAAAACAAAACAAAAAAAAAATTTATCTAAAAAAAAAAAAAAAAAAAGAAATGGACATAAAGGTTTTGCTTACAAAGTCTAACGTCTGAGCTGCTGTCAAAGCCATTTCTTCTTGGTCCTTTTTTCTTCTGGATGAAAAATGACAAGTTTTCTGTATCTGTGTGTGCCTTGGGTTTTTGCTGCTGTTGCTGGAAACCGAACATTTTGAATACTATAATGTGACCACTCGGAAATCAGCTTCTCCCCGCATCTCTAGGCTTCGTGGTTGCGTGTTAGGGTTGCCCTTGCTTGCTTGGGTAGTGAATCTTTTAGGTTGTATCTGGAAAGTCTGCAGCTTTTATTGTGCATGGAGACCAGAGTCTCAGTTCTGTTAGCTTGGTAGCCAACCAGTCACTATCTGTTTACGTGCCCAGCGCAGGCGAGCAGTGCCTGCCCCGACTTTGTGCACTGGCCGCCTGCAGAGCGATCCCGTGATGCTTACTCAGGTTAGCAACAGCTCTGCCTTAGCCTTCACTGTCTGCATACCCTGGGCCTGAAGGTCAGCCAGAGGCAAAAGCTCTAGGTCATCTCAGCTTTATTTCTGGTCATTTATCAAGCCCTAGGCCTGTGTATGTGTCTTTCTAGCTTCCCTGGAGCACATAGGAGCTTTCCAAAATCTTTATTCCCCCAAGTATCTCCTTCATCTGCCTCTTCCTTGAGTTTTGGGTCTGTTTATTACGTACTTTGCCCCAGGTGTTCTACCTCATCCCAGCTGGCTGAAGCTGATATGTTTGACTTCAAGTGCTTTTGGTAAACATCATTTGGAAAACCACTTCAGCCCTAGAGAAGCTTCAAGGCAGGGGAGGCGAAGGCAAGCCATCAGGCAGCTTGGAAGCTTGGAATGCCCTGCCACAGTTCTCACAGGTGCCCAGTGTCATGAGCGTGCACCCTAAGGGCTGCCATATTGGTGGAACTCCCAGGCTGGGGAGGTAGGAGTGGGCAGGCAGATGGAACCAGAACCACCACAGTGCTCTCACTGAAACCCGCAAGCTTCCCCTGATTGTTGCAAGCTGCCCCTCAAATTCTGGGTCTCCCAAGATGTTGATTCTGAGAGGTTTAGCAGCTTACTTGGCGCTTTTGTGGAGGGACAGAGATTGGGAGCTTCATACTCTGTCATTTTGCTGATGTTCTGTCCCTCACCACATAATGCTATCTCTCCAGAGCCAACTTCATATTTACATTAACTTAATTTCATTGAGAGCTAGAAACATGGCTCATAAATAGTGCTGTTTCTTCACACCCCATTTGTACTATGAACTCTGCATCTTGCGTTATTTTTTATTGCTGTTGCACCAAATTGCCATAATGTAGTGGTGCTTATAACATAATTTAGTATTTTACAGTCTGCAAGGTCAGAAGTCTCAAGTGGGTCTCACACACTGGTAAGCTCTGCTCCTTCAGGAGGCTGGGGAGGGGACAGGATCTGTTTCCGTGCCTTTCTCAGTGTTGGGGCTATGGATCCCATGCCTCACACCCTTCCTCCACCTGCAGAGCCAACAGCGTCATGCCAGGGATGTCTTGAACCATTCCTCCCATCTCTACAGTTCTCTCTCTTCTGCCCCCTTCTTTCTCTTCATTCCTCCTTTGTTCTTTCCCCTGTTTGTCTTTCAAGTTGATGCCTATTCATCTATTTTTAAGATTTTTCCTCCTGCCAGCTCATACTGTTATGCTTCTCAGTTGTTCTCTTTTTCACCTCTTTCCTTTACCTTTGAGGCCACTTGCAATGCACTGGGCCTTTTTGGCTAATCCAGAATGGATTTCCTATCGTAGTCACTTGCTGTTCAGCATTAATTTTCCCTTGCCATATAACCTTATATATTCGGAGGTCCTGAGGACTAAGACACAGCTAGATTTGAGGGGCCACTGTTCTGCCTACCACACATCTGTAGAGTTAGGAGAATAATTGATATAACTATTACCTTGAATGCTTGTATTTAAATAATATTTCAAAAAGAGAAGAAAATCAGGTATGGCAGTACACACCTATCATCCCAGCACTCAGGAGGTTGGGGTAAAGCAGGAGGAACCCTATGAGTTCAAGGCCAGCCTGAGTCACAAGGTGAGTTTAAGGGCAGTCTGCACTACATGGTGAGATACTGTCTCAAAAGCAAAAAAGAAGAGAGTTTGTATGTATTTATAGTTTTTACAATGACTTTCGTATTTAGCACTTTGTGTACTGGTGTCGTTTTCTTACTTCAGTGCAGTTTGTTCCCGCCCACCTTCTTTGTGCTGTTATTGTTAAATATAGTTTTTTTTTATATGACATGTGCCCAACAACACACTTTTGTACATCTTTCATATTGTTGCTTTTTAAGTCAACTAAGGGAAGAAAGAATAAATATGCATTTCATTGTCTCATAATTTACTAATAATGCTCTTCGGTTTTGGTGTGTAACATGAGCACCCTCTCAGCTATTGTCTATATGGAACTATATTTCACCCTTACTTTGAAAGATGGTTTTGCTGGATATAAGATTCTAATCTCTTATTTATTTATGTATTCTGTATAGGGTCACTCTATGCAGCTTAGATCCATAGTGATCCTTCTGTCTCAGCCTCCTCTGTGCTGGGATTACAGGTGTGCACCACCATGCCTAGTTTTGGTGGCCAGCACGGCACACCCAGAGTTCTGGGCCTGGCACCGCATGTGGTACTGCGCATCAAACTCTGGTCCTCATGCTTGCCAGGCGGGTGCTTAGACCACTGAGCTGCTGCCCCAGCCCGGGGTGTGATATTCTTGGCTGAGTGCTTTTGCTCTGATCACCCACTTCTACTGCCCTGGGCTTCTCCACTTCTCATGAGAAGCCAGGTGTTGGCACACCGGGATTCCCCTGTATGTGACAAGTCACTTTTCTCTTGCTGCTTTCAACATTGTTGCTGTTGTCCTTTAGTGTTTTCCTAGGATGGCTCTGGGTGTGGGGCTCTTCTGCATTTATCCTACGTGAGGCTTTTTAGTTTCTGGAATTCATAGACTTGCCATCCTCACTGGGTTTGGGACATCGGCAGCAGCCTCGTCTCTGCTTTCTGCCCCAGCCTTGTCCTTCCCACTGCTACTGCTGTGGCTGTGTTCATGCTTTGACTGGCACCCTGCATCCTCTCCTATACTCTTCATTCTTTTCCCATTTGTCCTTCAAATGGATCTCTCTTTATCTGTTTTCAAGGTTTTCTCCTCTGGGCTGCTGTGCTTCCTAGCTGTTTTCTTTGTCAACTCCAGAATTTCCGCTTCATTTTTTAAAGGTAGCTTCTTTCTCTTGGTATTCTTTATTTGATGAAACAATGTCATTGTAGCTTCTTGAAAGGAGGGTCTCCTTTAGTTTTTTTTTTTTTTTCAATGTATTTAGTACAGGGTCTCCAGGATCTCCAGGGTCTCACTACACAGATCAGACTCCTAGTGATCCTCCTGTTTTCAACCTCCCAAGCATTGGGATTACAGGTGCATGCCACCACACCCAGTCTCAGTTGCTGTCTCACCCTGCCCCAGGAGTGGGGTTGGCACGGCATGCCTAGGATCAAACCCCGGTCTCTGCATCTGCCTAAGCAGGTGCTTTAATCTGCTGAGCTATATGGCCAGCTCTCCTTTAGTTCTTTCAACATTTAAGATGACTGTTCTGAAATCTCTGTCTGTTAGATATGGCATCCTAGACTTCTCACAGGCACGTTCTGTTGCCTGCTTTTTTGCCTGGTGAGGGTCATACTTTCTTGTGTATGTGTATGTGTGTGTGTGTGCGTGTGCGTGCGCGCTTGCTTCATTTTTGTTGTTGTTGCTGCTGCTACTGCTGCTGCTTTTGTTACTATTGTAAAATGGGTATTTTCAGCAATATACATTAGAAAACCTGGATACAGAGTCCTTGGCCCTGTGTCTGGGCCATGCTGTTATTTGTTTCTTCTCTGCTCCCTGCCATAGCTATGCTAGCTTTGGTGGAGTCTGCTTCCTCTCTGGGTGAAGCCTGTGGCATTTACACCCAGAGGCTGTGTGGTCCTGTGCATGAACACAGCCAACTTGGTTTTGACAGGACTTAAGCAATCTTTTTTTCTGATCTCTCAGGTAAGCTCTCTGCCTACTCTGGCATCACAACCAGCTGATAATATCCATTAATTGATTGGTCTATTACTTTTGACAGTGTCCTGGGGCCTATTTGCTACAGGGTCTGATCCAATTAAATTTGAATAAGGCTGGTTTTGTGGCTGGTCTTTGAGGATTGTTCTTTATCTGAAAGTAGTGTTGCTAGTGTTTTCTTTGTTCTTTCTGGGGAGCTGGCCTTGTAGTTAGCTCTTGGCTTTCCTATAGCTCCCGCCTTCATATTTATGATCACATTCTCCACTGTGCTTTGATTTTTTTTTTTTTATGGCCAGCTCAGCCTGCCCTAGGGGTGGGGCTGGGACAGCATGTGCTGCTGGGGATTGAACCGCTGTTTCTGCTTTCCTCAGCAGGCGCTTTAGACTGCTAAACCATCTCGCCGGCCCCTCCACTGTGTTTTGAGAGTGTGCTCTGGCTTGAGCTTCCCCAGGCTCTGCACCAAATGAAATCTGTCCTTTTGAGAGCATCTATTCCCTGGACTTGGGGATGCTCCTTTCCCTAGGTGCTTGGGTGTGGGTGTGGGTGTCCCCAGGGTTTTGGGAGATGGCGGGGACTATGTGGGAAGTAGGCCCTAGAGGAAGCCTGCTCATGTCCTTGGGGCATCCTCTTGGAAGGGAAAGGGTAATTTTTATGGGCCCCCAGGTTAGTTCTCCTGAGCAGGCTGTGACAAAGGACGAAGCTTGCCATGCCTCTGCCTCCTTGGCTCCCTGCTGTACAGTATGATCTCACCCTTGCCAAGGGCCTCGGGCTCTGTCATGCCCTCTGCAAGGAGACCCTCACCAGGGCTGAGCTGATGCCAACACCATGCCTGTCACCCTCTGAACTGAGCTTCAGTTATTTTGTTACAGCTGCAGGAAGCAGGCTAATATGCTTCGTAAAATCGTAGACACTGGTCCAGGCATTAGGAGGAGGAGGAGGTTGCTTCTATCTCCTAGTGTGCCACTCCCAGCCTAGAACTGCTTCCCAATGGGTAAGCTGAGGTGAGAGCAATCAGAGCCCAGGATTCTTGCCTGAGTTAGCTGGGGTAGACAGCTCGGTGAGCCACAGCTGGGTAGATGACGGGGCCAGCACCCCAGCCACCCAGTAGGCATTTGGCCTCTGCAACTTGGACTTGGAGGGATGCGTGCACTCAGGCTGGTCTGTCTCAGGGAGACACTGTTCACTGGGTTGGGATCTGATGGCCGAGGGCGCCCTGTGGTCTGGCTGCATCCCCCAGAAGGGCTCCCCTGCACTGAAAGGGCTAGAAGTGTGTGTGTTGGGAGAGAGGGCCAGTTCTGGCTCAAAGACCAAACTCCTGCCCTTCTGCCCAAGCTCTTCTCCTTACTAAGAGTCAGTCAGTTTTCCTGAGTACCTGGTGTTCCTCTATTTCCTCAATGTGATTACCGGAGATTTGATTGTTTGCTTTGGTTTACTTTGCAGTCATTTCCACCAGTCAGGGCTGTTTTGCCGAGGAAGGCATCCATGGGACTTCTTGTGGGACAGGTAGTTTTTAACCTGTTTTGTGTTCACAGCAATTGTGGAGGTAGAGGAGCCTGCATGTGTCAGGGTCTTAAGGCTAACTAGCTGATGGAGCTCCGAATCCAGTTAAGCTCAATAGGAAATTTCTTGGCATGTGCAAATGAGCCAGGAGGCACAGCTGGCTCGGAGTGGGCTGCTGAGGCCGCTCCTCTGCCCTGGCGTCCCTGCTGCGGAGTGCCTTCTCAGATGGCCTCTCAGAGCAGGTAGCCCCCTGGCTGGCTGCTCACCGAACCACAAAGGGGGTGTCTTCCTCTCTCTGTGTCCACATCTCATGGGAGATCACTGATTGGCCTCCTGCCACTCACATGTCCACCCCCAGCCAGGCACTGTGGCCAGTGGGACAAATAGCAGGTGTGTCAGGTGCCACCGCTGCAGCCATTTGAGGCCAGGTGGGCCCTGTTACAGAACCTTGCAGAGCCACAGCAGGTGAGCTGGGCTGGCCCCACAGAGCGGGCGGTGCTGGGCTGAAAGATCAACCCAACAGCTGTCCCTTTTAAAAGCTACTTGTAAGTGGGCACATACGATTTTGCATCTAGGGACAGTTGAATTGCAATGGCTGAGTGAGGCAGAGTGGTATGCAGGCCATGGAGACCGTACTTCAGAGTTTGCCTTTTTCTGGTCTGCAGCATGTGGTGCAAGGCAGTGCCTGGCAGCCCCAGCTCTCCACAGACGCATGGTCACGAGGGAAGACAAGATGCCACTGCGTGCTAAGCCAACGCTCGGCGGTTAGGTGGGCCCCACGCACCCTTTTGGCGTGCAGTATTTTTAATTTTGATAGGTTTGTGAGGATATAACCCCGTAGTGCGTCAAGGAGCATCTGTAGTTAATTTTCATGCCCCCGTAAATCTCTTTGACCTACTCAGAAGTTAAAAACAAACTTTGCAAGAGTGATCTCTTTTGACTGCATTTGTCATGCAAAAATGAATGGCCGCTTCCTGAGAAGCTGAAACAAATTCGAGTTGCACAAGGAACACAAAGAACAAACTTGCGCCCGGCCCAGAAGCAAGCTGCTCCGAGAAGACTGCGGTCTTTGGACTTTTCATAAATGGAAATTACCAAATGGCCTTTGACGTGGCAATTTGCACGTCATTTTGATACCAGATTGATTTTGACTGTTTGGATGGCCATGAGGCAGATCACACTGACACTTGGAAGGCCGAAGTAGCGACCCCATATCACCCAGCCTTGCTGGGCTGTGGGGATCACATGGGGTTGGTCTACTGCTGCCTCACTTTCACAAGCCTGAGGTTGCCTCTGGCAGTGTGCACCTGGCTGTGTGCACCTCGTGGAGGCTGATGGGGGCAGCAAGCAGGGTCTCGGGTACTGCCTGTGGGAAGGGAAGCCACCACACCATCCTGCCAGTGCTCGGCATCTCACTCAGTGCGCCGTTGGCACCGTGATAAGGCCTGTGGTGGTGTGGCCTGGTTCTGGAATGTTCTTTTCTCCCGTTGGTTTATACTTCTGTCTCTTCTTGATAAAAGGACACTTTGTTCTCTGGCGGCTCCTACGAAGGGCCTTGGTTTGTCTCATCCATGTAGCTTGTCAGAAAAGCCGGTTCTCAGGGTCAGTCTTCTCCTCCAGTCTCCCAGGAGGAGCATCTCCTGTGCTTCTGGATTCCTTCTGAGCTGAACCAGGCTCTGAGGCTGGCTTCTGCTGTGCCTGTGGAGTTGAGCTAGGAGAGCTCTTCCTCTCCCCCTCCAGTCAGATTTGGAGCAGCTGGGGCTCCCTGTGGCTTGGACCATGCCTGTGGTTTCCCCAGAAGTGACCAAGCCTTCTGTCAGGGTCTCCAGCAGCGTTGTATGGCGGCAAAAGGGACAGTAGAGGTGGGGCTTCTGGCCATTCTCCCCTTGACCTGCACCACAAGAACACCCTCAACAGAGATCGAGTTTGTAAAATTTCTCCCTGATTGGACCATAGAAGCAGTTTCCAAGATTTCCAGAAAGGATTCACCATCTGGACTTTTCTCTGATGACATTATTGGTCATATCCTAAAGGGTAGACCAGTCACGGTGAGCCTTTTATGCCCAAATGCCCAAACTGCACCCCAAGCCCATGCATCTATCACAGAGTGCCAACGCTGAAGCTAGACCTGAATACCAAGGTTTCAGTTTAGATAAAAAGTGAGTCTGAGCCGGTGTTCAGCTGCTGGGATGACCGCACCACGGGGTCAGCTCTGTATGCTCCTGTAGCAGGTTCACTACCACCAGTCTGGGTCTTCGTGATAGCTTTCTGTTAATATAAAAAGTACCCAAAGGGCCGGCCAAATGGCTCAGATTAAAGTGCCTGCAAGCAGGCCCAGGGACCAGAGTTTGATCCCTGGGCCTGCTTGCTGGCCCTGCACCCAGGGTGCGCTGAGCCGGCAATTGAGACTGGGTGTGGTGGCAGGGGCCTGTAATCCCAGCTCTTGGGAGGCTGTAAACAGGCAGATCACTATGAGTCCGATCTAGTAGTGAGACCTTGAACACCCTGTAGACCCTTCTCTAAAATACCAAGAAAAATAAAATAAAATAAAAAGTATCTGAGACCAGGTATTTTAGGAGACTAGAAATGTATTTGTCTCATGGTTCTGAAGGCTAGGAAGCCCAAGAGTATGGTGCTGGCATCTTCCCAGCACCCAGCGAGGGCCTCCTGGATGCATGAAACATGGAGCACAACATGACAGAGCGGGACGTGGCAAGTGTGCCAGGGAGCGCTCGACTCCCACCATGGGCCCACCGATGCATGAGTGGCCAGTCCTGCGTGGGCAGAGCTCTGCTGACCCAGCCTCCCCCCTAAAGCTATTTCCTCACCAGCACCATTCATGGGATAAAGGCACCAAGTACTGCAGACACAAGCTCTTCTGCTCCACACTCAGGGAATGATTCTAATTTCTAATGATTTATTTTATACTTTATAAAGAACTGGAGGAGGGGCTGCCAGTCTCCCAGCACAATGCTGTGCCTGGAGATGGAGATGCCAATTATGTGGAGCTGCCCTCATGCTGCCCTCATGTGCTGTTCCTGGAGCAGCACAGCCAGGAACACCTTGTACCCAGCAAGTGCACTGTACCTCCTCAGTGTGCACAGTGACTGTGTCAATTTAGAATGGGACATGATATTCTGCAGTACTGATTGAAAAGTTAGCTGGCAGATGAGTCCCAGATATGCAGCAGGTGAGAGGGTGACTGTGCGCCGTGGAGAGGATGCCAGGTTGTCACCAGCCCTGTGCAGTGGAGGATTGTGGTGGCTCCTGTGTCTGTGGCTGCCTCCATGCTGGCAGGAGCAGCTAGAGCCTGGAGGGATGGAACTGTGTCACTGCCAAGGAAGCCACAGAACGGCCTGCATTTCCAGAGCACACAGCTTCCCCAAGATCTTCTGAGAGCGCAGCTGTGGCATGTGGGGGGGGGGGGAGCAGGCCTGGAGGGCAGGGATGGGGAGCGCCACCAAGGTGAGGCTGAGGAGCATCTTGAGTGTCACATTCTCCCGAACTGCAGCCACGTTTCCTATGTGCTTCGGGAGGGAAGATGTCTGTGTAGAAGCTTTACCTATTTGCTCTTCCTTTGTCAAACACCTTGCAGCACAAAGAAATACTGGGCTTTTGTATCCTGTTAAATTCAAGGATAAAGGAGAAACCAGGGCACATGGATGGCCCAAGTTGCACCCTTTTGCTTTGATACATCCAGAGGAAACCAGCCACGCAGGAGCCAGGGAGGCCCGCAGCCCCTTCCTGAGCCTGGTCGTCTCTCCATCAACATGAGACTCTTGCAGAAGTGACTGTGGTCACACTGTATCCGGCGTGTGCTCAGCTTTCTGTCATTGTGACTAAGTACCTGAGGGAAAAAGTCTAAGGGAGGCAAAGGTTGTGTTGGGGCCATTTCAGAGACTTCAGACTGAGGTAGGCTGGAAGGCTGCTCCCCTTGGGGCAGCCAGGCACAGAGAGGGAAAAAGCAGCTGCCTTCCTCCCGCTTGTTTGTCTGGGCCCCAGCCTGCTGGTTGGTGCCGGTCTCCCCTCAGCTTGCTGTCCCCACACCAGTCTTCTAGGGGGGCATCTGCCTCCCTGGGCAGCTCTCAGCCCAACCAAGCTGTGGTCAGTGCTGAGCACCCCACCTGGCCTCCCATGACAGCACCCCTTGTGCCCTGTGTCTGCGAGGCACCACAGCTGGCAGGACTTGGCTCAGAATTATGAAGCCTTGTGTTATCTGAGTGCTGTACCAGGATCACCATGGACTTGGAGAGCTACACAACAGCTATCATAGCTTTGGGGCTAGTTCAGTATCGAGGTGCCAGTGGGCTCCGTGCCCTCCGAGGCCCAGGTCTGTGGCTCTTCCCACTGTGTCCTTACGTGGTGCAGGGCAGGAAGCCCCAGGGACCCTGTATCAGGGCGCTGATCCCGGTTATGGGGCCTCATGCCTGACACCTCCAAAGATCCCGGTTCCAACTTCGGGGACACAAGGTGGTGGCTTGGGGGGGCACACAGCCAGTCTGCAGCAGGCCTCAGCATGGGGAAACCTTTTAAGCCCCTCTATCAGACACCCCAACAGTTTGCTCTCATTCCCAGTTTCCAGCCACTGGCTTTCTACTGCTCTTTCTTGGTTGGAATCATAGGTGCTCAGTGGGGCCTTGAGCCTGGGATTCCAGAGGATTTGGTGTGAAGCCCTGTTTGCCCCACAGGAATGGTAGGAACCATCAGGGCTGGTGTCTGTCTTCCCCAAGCACCTGAAGAAAACTTCTGCCCTTAGTGCCTGCAAGGATGGAGGGACAGAGGGAGGTAGGGAGGGCTGGTCCCTGAGATCTACAGTCCAAAGGGAGGCAAGCTGCCTCAGGGTCCGGGGCAGCCCTTTCCTCAGCAGCTGAGCTGACTTCAAGGCAATGTTGTGGGTGGTGTGAGTGACATCTTGCAGGACAAAGTAGCATGGCAGGGGCTCTGAGTTGGACTCAGGGCCAGAAAGCCTGCCCATCTAGGCAGGTGGGATGGGAGTGTGGCCAGGGGGATGGGTGGGACAGAGGGTGGGGCTGAGGCTGAAGAGTGTCACAGAGAGGCTGCATGCCCTGGGTGGGACAGGAGTCCCTCCACCCGCCAGGAGCTCGGCCTATGGCCGGGGTGGGGACGGGTCCTGGGCCCTGCAGCCTTTTTGTGGAGGTGCGCTTCTCTATGGCTCTTCAGTGGGGCTGTCACAACTGTCTGGTCTTGGACCCACATGCAGGGGCTTGTTTCCTTGGGGTTGAGGGCTGCAGTTTCAGGCACACACCCCATGCACTCCATGAGACATGGGGTGCTCATTTGCTGTGCATTCCCTGTTCTGCTGGGCCTCAGCTTTATCCCTGAGGGCCTCCTTCCAGCCGCAGCTGGTGCCCAGAGGTGAACCACACGTGTTTTTCTCTCTAGAGCTCATGGTTTTGGTGAGTGAGACTTGGAAACAGATGCATTTGTCTTTCTGTGTGATCAGAGTTTTAGCACAAGAATGCACATGGGATCTAACACAAAGAGGAGCTTCGCTGCAGGGGCGGTGGATGGGCTGGCATAGAGGGCAGGGCTCTGATGGCTGAACGGAAGCCTGCCCATGCGTTGCTCCATTTTCTGTTCCTGTGACTGAATACCACAGACTGGATAACTGAGGAAGAACAGAGGTTCATCTAGCTCACGGTTCCAGAGACCCAGGCAGTCTGTGCCAGGGCACGAGGTCAGGGACATGCCTGCTGAACTGCAGTGAGGCCTGGGTCATGTCACCAGAGCAAGTGTGCTAATCCAGGCTCTGCCACTCTTCTTCCAAAGCGGCTGATGCTGCTCATGGGAGCCCCTTCATATGGCTTCGTGTAACCCCCAGTTCCCCCTCTGGAGGTGCTGCCTCCCAGCACCAGCACCACCATGACTTATGGTATCATGGCTGCAGCCCAGGAACTTTTGGGGGACACATTCAAACCCTAGCAGGCAGAGGGGAGGGGCTGGGACCCCCGCTGCAGGGCACCGCAGCTGTGTCAGCAGGCTCATGTCCATTAGTGGGGAGGAGGGCCACAGAAGGGCTCCCGCTGTGTGGTGGCGGGGTATGAGTGGGCCAGTCTCAGGCTGTGCAGAGGCTGGGGCGTCCACAGGGAGGTGACCAGGGTGACCTGGTCCGCAGGAAATAAAGAAAGCGGCGGGCATGGCTGCTTGGAGGTCAGCACTCCAGTGACCCTTACTCTATTTAACACTGTGCCCAAGTGCTAGGGTAGCATTGACAACTTGCTTGTGCCAGAGAGAATTTGGGAAGTGCTTGCTCTAGGAGGAAAAGGAGCCGCACAATACAGTATTTCAGGAGAGGGACCTTGTACACTAACTTCATTACAGCGTATCATTGTAGTTGTTTCATTTTCTCTTTACTGCTGATCTCTCGGGGCACCTAATTTATGGGCTGAGCATCCATGTAAGTATTGCACACCGGAGACACTGGTGTGCGTGGGGTTCCATGCTACCCGTGGCCTTGGGCGTCCAAGCAGCTCCTCGCCTCTCTCGTGGCTTACGTCAGAGTATGCTCAGAGGTGTGGCTTTCGGAGGCTGAGCAGATCAGGGGTGCCCAGACTTGTGGTGTTGCCACTGACCAACCGTTAGAGGGCTGTGCTGTTGGGAGGTAGGGTACTGGGAGGCTGGGCCACAGGGCTGGGACCTGGCCCTGAAGGGCACTTCTTGGGCCTTTGCTCCTCCTTTGGCCCTGTGCTTTCCCCCTAGCGGACCCTCCTGCCTGCCAACTGCAGGCCAAAGCCTCTGGAACTGCGAGCTGAGGTCAACCTCTCCTGCTTTCATTGGCGGAGGTCGAGAATTGCACTGAAAGGTGACTGGGACAGTGTGTGACCCCGACCCCAAAGGGGAGGCTGCCTGTCCCCTTCACAGCCAGGACAGGTGCTGCTGCTGAAGTTCAGGCTGCATTGGGTCAGGCTTGGCTGGGAGACGCAGCAGCCTTTCATTGTAGAGTGTGCAGTTATTTAAAACTCAACAAAATATACTCGATATCTGATTGTCTATTTATATGGAAGAAAAACACAGTAATTTATTTTTTTTTTAATTCCAAGAATAGTAGTTACTTTTCAGCAGGCCTTAACAAGGGCTAACTCCATGAACTTCTGTTCAAAGTTCTCCTTACTACTGTCCTTAGACCTGAAAACACACACTTGTGTGTAACTCCATGCGTTTCCATCTTCTACACTTGTCAGGAAGATCATATTTTATCCTTTTATGATATTCTTTGGCAGCAGTAGGAGTTGAACTCAGGGGACTCATGCATGCTAAGTGGGCCCTCTACCACTGAGTTATTTCCTCAGCCCTTCTTATTTTTTATTTCGAGACAGGGTTTTGCTCAGTTCCCAGGCTGGCGCAGGCTGGGGATCTTCTTGCCTCAGCCTCCCAAGCAGCTGGCACTACAGGTGTGCACCACGAGGCCTGGATTACCATATGTGTTTAATTGGCCCAATAAACAATAGCATTCTAAATTTAAATATTTGAATCATGAATGTATTTTGCAATTTTAATGAAAAAATGAAAGATGAATGTGTTAAGTTTAATCATGGGAATTAACAACTTAACAGCTCTTTATTTTTACAAAAACAAAACAAAACAAACATTTAAAAAACACTTGGAGCCGGGCTGTTGCTCATCACCACAGTGCCTGCCTGGCAAGCATGAGGTTCCGAGTTCAATTCCTGGTAGTAAAAGAAACAAAACTTGTCCTAGCAGTGGAGTCAAAGGCAAAAGTGCCATGAGGACAGGTACAAGGACACTGTGCACTTTGACAGCTCTGTCATCACAGCTGGCACAGGCCCTGGTGAGGGTCTCCTTGGCAACATGGAGCAGGGGTTGGGACACCATTCCTTACAATTTAAGAAACAGAAGTATTTTTTAAGAATTAATGACTTGCTTGCTGGCCTGCATGCCTGCCAGGTAAGGACCCCCGGCCCGCCTCCGTCTCCTGGCTCTTCCGGCCTGAGCTCAAGCCCTGAACCCATCTGCCATCCTGTCTGGCCTGCCTGTGCTTACCTGGTAGGGACCCTCAGTGCACATCCATCCTCACACTCCTCAACTCCAGAGCTCCGACTCCAGCCATACTCCTGACCCACAGGGCCTCACAGCAGCCAGTGGCCTGAGCTGCAACTTAAAGCCAGGCACCACTGGAAGGGAACAGTCTTGGTAGATCCAGAACAAACTCCCATAGGCACTGAAAACATAACTTCACCAAAGTAAAGAGATCACTGCCATACAAAATGATAATGAAAAGGAGTAAGATACAATCACAGGGCCCAAGCCCACTCAAATCAAATATAGGAGACACAACCATGGAAGAAAATGGGAATCATGCAGCCAAAAACTCTGAATCAGAGGTAGACAGACAACTGCAGAAACATATAGAGCAACTCAGATCAGAGATAACATCTGAAGTAAAAAAAGAAATGCATGAATTAATAGAATCTGAAGTGGAAAAACAATTGCAGAAATGTGTAGAGCAAACCAGAACAGAAATAACCCCTGAAGAAAAAAAAA
>PVKN010022664.1:0-15073 GCA_004027915.1 Capromys pilorides
TCCCAAGTGCTGGGACTATAGGCGTGCACCACCATGCCCAGTCTTTCCTGTATTTTGTTCATGTGGGTTTTTTTCTTTTTTCTTTGCTTTAAGTCAGAGCTTTGGTATATAGCCCAAGCTGACTTCAAACTCTCTTGCTCTTCCTTTTTTTTTTTTCCTTCTTTTCTTCCTTTTCTCCTCCCTTTCTGCCCTCTTCCACTCTTTCATGTACTGTAGATTGAACCCAGAATCTTTGCACTAAGCTATACCTTTAACCTCCTCTCATCTTGTAATTTTTTTTTTTTTTTCTGGTAGTGGGGATTGAACCCATGGCCTTTCCACTGAGATACATCCACAGCACTTTGCTTTCTCTTCTCTCTTTTCTTCTCTTTCTTAATGTATTTAGTACAAGATCTCACTACATGACTCAAACTTGTGGTGATCCTCCTGTTTTTGGCCTCCCCAGCACTGGGATTACAGGCATGCACCACCATGCCCAGTCTCTGTAGCTGGCTCAGTGTGCCTGGGGGGTGGGCCTAACACAGCATGTGGTGCGAGGGATTGAACCTGGATCCGTGCGCTTGTCTAAGCAGGTGCTTAGTCCTATGAGCTATCTCACCAGCCCAGCCCTTTCCATTTTGTTTTTTTCATTTGAGACAGAGTGTTGCTAAAATAAGTTGTCCAAACTGGGCTTGAATTGCAGTTCTCCTGCTCAGACTCCAAGAGTGCTAGGGGTGCAGGCGTGCACCACCACACCTGGTTTATTGATTATCGCAAGCCTACTGGGTAGGAAGTAGTGCCAAACTTGCAATTTTGGTTTGCAATTTCCAATGACAAATGCCCTTGACCATATTTTCATGTGCTTATTAGTATATTTTTGGAGCAATTTCTACTCAAATTCTTTGTCCTTTTAAAAACTGAGTTTCTGTTTATTAATGGATGAAAAGTCCTTTATATATTTTGATTCCAGACCATGAATGGGAGACTGGGGAGATAGCTCAGTAGAATAAGTGCTTGCCTGGCAAGCGCAAGGGCCTGAGTTCAGTCCCCAGTTCTGCAAGAAAAAAAGCCCCGCCCATAATTTACAAATATCTTCCGTTCTGTGAGAAGACTCTTCCCTGTCTTGATTGTGGCCTTTGATGTCACAAGCTTCCCATTTCCATGATGTCCAATTTAATTTGCTTCTGTTTGGCTACTTGGACTTTTGTTTTTAAAAGTTTTTAAATATTTATTTATTTATTTATTTATTTGGTACAAGGTCTCACTATGCAGCTCCAACTCGTAGTGAACATCCTGTCTCAGCCTCCAGGCCTGCACAGCATGTGGTACTAAAGATCAAACCCAGGTCCTTGCACTTACCAGAATGGCGCTTGACTACTGAGCTATTTCCCCAGCCTGGACTTTAATGGTTTCCTAATCCAAAGATGATGTAGACTTGCCTCTTCTAAGAATTTTATAGCTTTGGCTCCTTCATTTAAATTTTTGATGAATTTGAGTGAGTTTTAAGAAATGGCAGGAAGCCCTGGTGTGGTGGTACGCTCCTGCGGTCCCAGCCCTCAGGAGGCTGAGGAGGGAGGGTTGCTGTGAGTTCGAGGCCAACCTGGCCTACATAGTGAGTCAAGGTCAGCCTAAACTGCATAACGAGACCTCATCTTAGGAAAGAAAGAACATGGCAGGTACGGCAGAAGGTAGGCATCCAGCTTCATTCTCCTGAGCTTGGACAGATGTTCAGTTGTCTCTGAAGCTTTTGTTGAAAGGGAGAGCTTCTCCATTGAGTGGCCATGGCGTCCTTGTTGGAAATCAATTGACCACAATGTGTGGCTCTGTTTTTAGACTCTTGTTCCATTTATCTATATGTCTATCTTAAGGACATAATGCCTGAACTACAGTGTCCTGATTACTTCAGCTTTGGTTTTTATTGTGGGGGAGTACTGGAGATTGAACTCAGGACCTTGCACTTCGTAGGCGGGTGCTTATACTGCTGAGCTATCTCCCTGGCCCCCGGGTTTTGTTTTGGGGGCTTTTGTTTGTCTGTATGTTTTTGAGACAGAGTCTATGTAGTTGAGGCTGGCCTTCAATGTAGCTCAGCCTGGCCTTGAGCTCATGGGTGTGACCTGCCATGCCTAGTTTCTCCCCGGAACAATTTATCCTATTTTCTAGCTTTTAGTGCTATTGTAAGTGAAATTATTTTCATCTTTGGATTTTTTGTTTGTTTGTTTGTTTTTTTGCGGGACTGGGATTCGAACTCACAATCTTGCACTTGCCAAGCAGGCACTTGTGCCACGGTGCTATCTCACCAGCCCCTGGATTCTTTATTGTTAATGTGTAGAAATAACGATGGAATGTGTTTGCCTGGCAAGCACAAGGTCCTGAATTCAATCCCTGGTACCAAAAAAAAAGAACAATGATTTTTGCATATCGATCCTGGATTCTGCAGCTTTGCTGACCTGATTTACCAGCTCTCATAACTTAGCTTTCTCTACAGAGGAGTTCATCTCACCTACAAATACTTTTATTTCTTTTCTTTTTTTTCTGACCTGGATGATTGTGATGTCCTTTTCTTGCCTAATTGTCCTACCTAGAACCTCCAGGACAATGTTAAAAAGAAATGAAAGCTGAGTGTGTAATCCCAGCACTCTGGAGGCCATGGCAGGAGGATTTCTGGGCATTCAAAGCCAACCTGGGCTACATGGCACTACCCCCTCAGGTGCCCGCACAGGCCTGACACAAGGTCAGTGTCCAGAACTGCTGCTTGCGTGAAGGAGGAGAGAGGACCACGTGCCCCACCTGGCCAGGCCGCTGCTGGACTGGATGGAATGGGTTGGGTGGGGGAAGGGCCCCTGGCCTCAAAGGGACATGTGTGGAGGACAGCCTGTGGCCCTCCCCTTCACAACAAGGCCACGCTGGGGCCAGACTCGCAGTGCACCCCCACAGACAGCACTGTAGCTATGAGCCAGCAGCCAGCCTCCTGAGCCTCTTACACACATTCCCTCATGTCAGCCTCACAGCCTGTCCATGAAGTTGTGCTCTTACCATCATCCACTCCCCCACACCCTTTTTGATGCAGGATCTCACTAAGTTTCTAATTTGTCCAAGCTGGGCTCAATGTTGCCATCCTCCTGCCTCAGCCTCCCAGAGTGCTGGAATTACAAACACAAGTTTGTAAAAATTCCATCAAGAGACTTGTAGATTTAATAACCCACTTTTTTTTTTTTTTTTTTTGTGGAACTGGGGTTTGAACTCATGACCTTGCATTTGCCAAGCAGGCACTTGTGTCATGGAGCTGTCTCCCCAGCCCCTAATAATCCACTTTGAAGAAGAGCACTTGAAGACACAGAGATGTTAGGTGCCCTGGCTGAAGGTCACACAACTAATGATGTTAAAGATAGGGTTTACACTCAGATAGTGTGATCGTGTTTCTAATATACACCATGAAGCTCTAGGGAAACAAACAAGAATTTGGCTTGAGGAGGCTAAGGCAGGAAGATGTGGCCAGCCTGGGCAAATTAATGAGATAGTGTCTCAAAATTTACAGAGTGCAGTGATACAGTTTGGTTTTAATCCTGGTACCATCAGGAGAAAAAAACAAAACAAAAAACCTACCTTTGTGAGAAACTGAGATTTTAATAATTATTTTAATAATGAATGACCATATGGCACAGCAATTTACTGCTTAGAAGGCACATTCTACTATACGTATTGCTTTTGAGATCATTATCCTACTTGATCTTCCAACTTCTCTCTCTTTTTTTAATGTTTTTATTTAGTACAGGATGTACAGGGTCTTACTACATAGATCATCCTCACAGTGATCCTCCTGTTTACAACCTCCCGAGTGCTGGACTTACAGGCTCTCGCTACCATGCCCAGTCTCAGTCAGTGGCTCAGCGTGCCCCAGGGGTGGGGCTGGCATGGCAGGCCTGGGGATTGAATCCTCAGCTCCTACACCTGCCTAAGCAGGTGCTTTAATCCACTGTGCTATCTGGTCGGCCTCCAACTTTTCTTTAAAGAAGACTGGACCTGCAGAGCGTAATAGAACACACCTATAATCCCAGCGCTCGAGGAGGCTGAGGCAGGAGAATCACAAGTTTGGTCTCAGCTTGGGCAGCTGAAACTTTACCTTAAAAAAAAAAGGTTAGGGACATAGCTCAGTGCAAAGGCCATGGGTTTAATTCCTAGTTCTGCCAGAAACAACCCTGGAACTCTCTTCTTGTCAGTGAAGAGAATTGAAGATTTGAAGATCCAAAGAGGAAAGATGGCTTGTTCGAACTGCCACCATTTGCTGGTTGCCTAATGCGTGCTGAATTCTTCACATTATTTGATGGAACCCTCACATAAAGCCAGGGAGTAAACATTAATCCCATTTCATAGCTGAAGAAACTGAGGCTCTGGGTGACTTTCCAGAACCCACAGCCTGTGAGCTGGAGCATAATTCCAGGTCCACCTGACTCAGCCTAAGCTGGTAACTCCTGGGCTCCCAGCCTCAGCCCTCTTCAGGGCAGGTGTGAACTCCAGCTTCTCCCCAACCCTGGCCCCTCCAGCCGCTCCTGGGATTCTGACTGCGCCTTGATTAATTCCCCGCCTAGGTCCCTGCCCCATCAAGGTGCTTTCTGCTGCAAGTTTTTGGCTTAATTACATGGCGGTGCTCGTTTTGCTTTGCCGGGGAATCTGATTAATCACCATTTTCTCCGTCCAAATGTTCAGGTGTCTACAGCAGCGTCTCCTGGGAGGTCCTGCTTGTGCTCAGCTCTCCCTGCCTGGGTTACCTTCCTCTCCTGCCAAGGCTGTGCTGCCCACTCCAGAGTCTGCCTTGGGCCCAGCAGTCCAGGAACAGGGACTTGGGCAGAGGTGGAGCAAGGGGCCTGGGAAAGGACCCAGGTGTGGAGGAGTCCTGGGGAACCCTCAGCTTGCCAAGAGAGGGCTCAGCACCCCCACCTCCTCCCCAGCTCTAGCCCTGCCTCCTCCCAAGCACCCTGCTCCCAGCAAGCCTTCCCTGCCTGCCTCCTTAGGATCTCTGCCTGGCAGGCACCCTGGGCCACAGGTCCAGCTGCGTCTCTTCCACCCCTGCAGCCTTCCAGAGCTTCCCCATCACCAGCACTGTCCCACACCCATAGTGGCCTGCTGGCCTAGGGCTTCTGGGCTTTGTCCCTGAAAGGGCTACACCCCAAGAAATCTCATGGTCTTGGGCAAACAAGAACAGTTGGATTATTTTGTGGTCCTCCTGCCGCAGCCTCCTGGGGGCTGGGATTCCAGTCATGCACCACTATGAGCATGTGTGGAGTGCTTACTACACCAGGCACTGGCATTGTCTCATTTAATTGTTGCAAGGTCAGGAAAATGAAGGTCATTGTTGTTCCCATTTTACAAAGGGGAAAGCTGAGACTTAGGTCAAAGATAAGCAAAGAGCTCCTGAAGTGGTGAGTGCCAGAACCCAGACCTGAACCAGAGCCATGCAGCTCCAACGCCTTCTCCCTCTGCTACAAGTTGTCTGTGGTAGTCAGGGCAGATGGTGATGGTCAGAGCCCACACAGACATCCTCTGCTTCCCAGATGCAGGGCAGAGGCCCTAGGAGACACTGCTGACAGAGGGCAAGTGTGCAGAGCTGGCATTTCCAGCTTCCTGCTGGAGCCCAGTACTTAGGGAGGGCAAAGGCCAAGTGCAAGGCAGGGGCATAGTCACCCCAGATTCAGGGAGCAGGCTCCTATCTCGGGGGAGACCAGAGGCTTACGGAAGGCCTGGCCTTCCGTAAAAATCTAGGAGACTCCTCTTCCCTGTCAGCACCATTTTGAGATGTGCATCTGTGTCATCTCCCGAGGGGGAAACTGAGTCACAGTCACTGGCCTGAAGTCCTCCCCTGTGGACATTGGAGGTGTGGACCAGATGGTGGATGTGCAGATAGGCCCAATGGAATGGAAAGATTTTGGATTTCTGTTAGGTGTCTCCCAGGTGGTAGCAGCACTCCAGGCCCCCATAGTCCAGGATTTATGCAAATTAATGTAGATATATGTTAATTGGGTCACTACCAAGCACAGGGTTCTAATAACGCAGCTGCCAGCTCAGAGGAGTAGTGAGACAGACATACCCAGAAGAAGCCTGTGGAGCCCCCCAACTGGGGAAGGGGTAGGGATGGGCCAGTGGTTACAGGGATGGGAGAGTAGGGTTGCCATGGCGACAGCAGCCAGGCCCTTGCTTCCCAACAGGACCTGGGCAGCCAGATTGGCCTGCTGAGATGGTCCTGGGCCTCCGTCCCAGCCCCAAGCTGGTCTCTGAGGGCTAATTATGTGGAAGTAGTGACCAGCTGCTCCCTGGCTCCCCCAGGCCCAGCTGAGGTGGAGGACGGAACCACAGCAGGAGGGTGTGAGGACCGACAGATGGTGGTCTGGTCTGGGGCTGGGTAGGAGGATCGGCCCAGAGGAAGGGGGCCCTCAAGAGCCACAGGCCTCCAGCCGTGCCGTGACTCAGATTCACAACATGAGGACAGGCACACCGGCCCAGTCACTATGTCCTAGTGTGTGATGAGAAGAGCATTGACTCCACACAGACCAGCTGGGAGCTTCAAGGTCCTGTGTCCCCTGCACAGGCCCCTCCTCTGGGCCTCAGTTTCCCATCTGTACATGGGTTAGGAGATACGTTAAGTGGGTGTGGAGTGTGGGTATAGCTCAGTGGCAGAGCACTAGCCTAGCATATATATACATGCGGACTTGAGTTCATTCCCAGGTACCAAGATAATAATGCAGTAAGTGCCAATAAACACTCAGAGTTGTGTGCTTTCTGTGGGAAAGAACACCTTTCCATCGTTGCCTCTTCTTTTGCCATCTGGAGCAGGACTCAGGATGAAAGAGGCAGGGCAGTTCTCTCCAAGAGGACAGGAACTGGGTCTGCTGTCCTCAACCCCAAATTCTCAGGACATGGCACATGAAAGATGCTAGAGAAACACCTGGAGAATGAACAAACTACCAGGCATTAATACTCCAAAGAGGGTCTGGTGGCTCAGACTGTGTTGGGGTCCCCTAACTGCCTGGGTGGGGGCACTCACTGCCCCAGAGCAGGTTCTGAGCCAGCTCAGCCCTGTGCCTCTTTCTCCCCTGACGGAGGTGGGAGAAGCAGGGGTACAGAGATAGTCCCTCATCCCAACTCTGCCCCATCCTCAGCGACTGTGGGGCCGGAGGGTCCTCAGCTGACAGCGCCTGGAGGAGGGAAAGGGGTGGGGCTGGACAGCACCCTCAGGCTGAAGGAAGCAGAGCTGTGAGGACACGAGCAAACTGGGGACAGGTGGCACCAGGGACTGCCAGGGCAGCATTTGGGAAAAAAGACATTAGCCCCTCAGCCACGGTCACCCAGCCTCAGGGCAAGCCTGAGTGGAGATCTGGAGCAGCAGAGGCCTGGCCAGGGTCACATAGCAGTTTGTTTTTGAAATTGGGAAGGCTCCAGTGCTGTGCTTCCTCTTTTCTCTTCTTCTTTTCCTCTTTTTTAAAAAATTTTATTTATTTATTTTGGTACAGGGTCTCCCTATGCAGTTCAGACTCACAGTGATCCTCCTGTCTCAGCCGCTCCAACACTGAGATTACAGGCACACCACCACACCCAATTTCAGGGCCAGCAGGGCATATGGTGCCAGGGTTCAAACCAGGGTCCTTATGCTTGCAAGGCAGGCGCTTAGACTGCCGAGCTATCTCCTCAGCCCTCCTTTTTTTTTTTTGATAGGGTCTCAATGTGTAATTCAGGCTGGCCTTGAACTCACCATATAGCCTAGAATGGCAGTTATCCTGCCTCAGCCGCCCAAGTGCGGGGGTTGCAGGTGTGCACCACCATGCCTGGCTTCTCCTGTTCTTCCACATCATCTCAGAGCTGAATCAAAATCTGAAGGCATTTTTTTTAACTCCCTTAAAAATATGACTTTGTTATAAAACATTTCAGAAATACACAAGCATGTATCCTTAACGTCAAAGCCTGTCTCCTAATCCCCATTCCCTGGAGATAAACCCTTGTCACCATTGTTGTCTCTCTCCCTGGCTCTTGATGCTGCATTCACTGTCACACACAATTTGTGTCTCTTTGGCTTTTTTTTCCCACAATGGAATCGCATTGTTCTGCTGCTTGGCTTTCTTCACTTAGCAGTGATAGCTTGGCCATTCTCCAGGGGGAGGGGCTGGCTGTGGGGTAGGAGAGGCCAAAGGGCTGTGGGAACCTTGGAGACAGCACGGGGGTGTGGCCGCTGGCATCCCGGAGGCTCCTGGCCCCTAGGGACCTCCCCCAGCCCCCGGGCTCCCCCTGGTGGTCACCTCTGGGCCTGCACTCTGAGGCCGGGCCACGCCCACGTTCTCTGTAAGCCTGGCAACGTAGTCCTTGCCCGAGAAATACTTGTTCAGTGGATTTTCCCCTCACCCTGCCAAAGACCACTAGGTCTCCGCGACCGTTCCTTTGAGCCTGTGGTTGGACAGCTCGGCTTGTGTCCCAGTGACACTGCCCGCAGCGGAGCCTCCCTCCCTGCCTTGTCACTGTGCCCCTCCCGGAGCAGGAGCCGGACCCTCATCCGCAGGGCTCCTTCCAGCCCACTCTCATTTCATGCATGAGGGCCCAAGTCGAGTTTAATTTTGTCAGCTGCTTCCGAAATCCACTGGGAAAAGGTGGGGCTTGAGTTTGAGGGTTCCGCAAAGGCTATTGCCGTGTGCTGATCACTCACCAGCTGTGTGCCGGGCAGTGGGCTTGCTGAGAGCTTTATGTTAATTGCCTGCATCCTCAGGGCACTACCAGCGGGGAAACTGAGGCCTAGGGAAAGGGAGTAGCCTGCCCGGGGCTACACACTGTCCAAGGCCGGTCTGGACCAGACTGTATTCTAGAATCTCCCTTATCAGACCGTAGATAGCCAGACTTCTGCGGTAAAGGCATGTGGCAGCATGGCCAGGATTTTGGCCAGGGAAGTAGTTGACTTGCAGACTCGGCTGCAAGGGCTTGGGTGCCAGAGGCTTCTGGTGGGTTCCACAGCTTAGCTGCCTCTCTGCCCTCTCCTGCAGCCAGCTTCCTGAGGCTGGGGTGGGTCCATCTGCATTATTTATCCTTCTCCCTCCACCCCCACCCCCACCCCAACCCCCACCTGGGGTTGGGCTCCTGGGGTTGGTGTCTAGACTGACAAGAGCATCCTACTGAGAACAGAGACAGCCCTGACTCGGGGCTGAAGGTTCCCATGGCAACAGCATCCCCCTCAGCTGGCTGCAACCCGATAAATAAATAATCAGGGGTGGAGGTGGGGAACTAAGGGCGGGGGAGGGGCAGCAGGGGGAGCCCCGGGCTTCACTCTGAAGAGGAGAGGGGGCCCCTTCCGTTTGCAGGAGGCTGGGGGAGAGGACTGGTATGGCCAAGTGAGAAAAGATGAGAGAGCAAAATGCTGGGTTGTGAGAAATTTGGAGGACCGGGGAGCAGCTCTTAAAGTTGAGGTTCAGCTCTTGCAGCTGGACGCAGTGGGGGCCCAGAGCCCTGGAAGCAGACCAGGTTTGGGTGGGTTGAATTCCCAATGAGCCAGCTGGTAAGTAGTAGGTTGGAAAGGGGCTGAAGGCGGGCAATCCAGCGGGCTGGCAGTCACAAGGGGGTGGGGCGCACGTTTCCCAGGACATATGGTGCACAAAGCAGTGCCCGGGTTGTGGCCCTGAGGCCAGAATCGAGAAGTAGCTGGCAGGGGAGGGACTTGGCTTAACCCTCAGCACCCCACTATGGCCTGCACTGCCCTGGACATCAAAAGTGTCACAGTGGACACCGCAAGCAGCAGCCCTGCCCTCCAGGAGCTTGTCACCTGGCATAGGGACAGACGGTTCACAGGAGCAGGTGAACTGCTCCTGTGGCAAATGATTAGTGCTGTGGAAACAAATAAAGCCAGGGGGTGGGAGGGGCAGGGAGTTGGGGCTCAGAATAAAGTTTTAAATCATGCCAACTCCTCAGGACTCTTAAGACTGTTTTGTACCCACATTGTTGGCAAAGAAGCTGAGACACAAGAAGGTTTGTGATTTGCCCGAAGTTGGATAATACAAGACAGTGGCACCGAGGCTCTAGCCCGCGCTTTGCTCCTAACCTCTAGGTCCTGCTGCCTGCAGTGCAGAAGCCAGGGAACAGTTGCTGGCAGAAGAGGGCATCTGCGGGCAAGAGCAGTGAGGAAGCTGGGCACTGAAATGCCTCTGTCAGCCTCCGTGGCACAGAGGTCATAGTGACCTCAGCAAGAGCGGTTTCAGTGGCTGAACAGAAAGCTTCATGATAGTGGGCATAGAATGGCAGGCAGTGCATGGAGACTTCTGAAACAGCTTTAGATATGGTGGTGCATGCCTATAATTCCAGCACTCAGGAGGCTGAGGCAGAAGAAGCGTTGTGAATTCGAGACCAGCCTGAGCTACAAAGTGAGCTCAAGGCCAGCCTGAACTACATTTTTTAATTTATTATTTATTTATTTATTTATTTGCAGGACCAGGGATTGAACTCAGGCCCTTATGCTCATCAGGCAAGTGCTTATTCTACTGAGCTATTTCCCTGGCCCCATGAACTGATACTATTTAAAAGACCTTGAATCTTACTTTTTAAAAAGGTATCTTTTAGGGGCTGGGGAGATAGCCCCCTGGCACAAGTGCCTGCCGGGCAAGTGCAAGGCTGTGAGTTCAAACTCCGCTCCCACAAAAACAAAAAAACATTGGGATTACGGGCTTGTGCCACTACTCTCACTTTCAGTGGCCGGCTCAGTGCTGTCTGGGCCAGTACAGCATGCGCTGCTGAGGATCAAATGCAGGTCCTTGTGCTTCACAGGCAGGCGTGTAGACCACCGAGCTGTCTCCCCAGCCCTGAAGAGGTATCTTTAAGTGGGGAATGGTTGCATACACCTGTAACTCCAGCTCTCTGAGGGGCTAAGGCAAAAGGATTGGATCATAATTGGACAGGTGTGGGGCTCAGGGTAGAGGCTCTGAATCCAATCCCCAGGATCACCTGAAAAATAAAGTAGCTTCAAATCTGCCTCAGTCAGGCCTGGATTACAGTGCTGACTACACTGGTTTGAACTGTCTGATTTCCTGTCTACCTCCTCTGCTGCACCGACTTCCTCTCCTGAATCCCAGGGCCACACAAGGGCCTGGTGGACACTAAAGCCTCTGTGAATACATCAGCAGTAAGCCTGGGTGGCAGAGGGTGCGGCAGGTGTGGAGGGATGAGTGAGTGGCGGCTGGCGGTGAGGATGGAGGGAGGAGCAGGGGCAGTAGTGCCCTGTGACCAGGCGCTTGGCATGGAGGGAGCTCCTGATGGGCCAACCCGGGAGCTCTTTTCTTAGAAGGAGGAAACCGCGCTGCACTCCAAAGACCAGGGAAGACTTGGACAAAGGAAAAGGAAGTGCACGTGGGGTTGTAGCTACTGCTTGAGCTACTCAGAGGTGGGGCTGACTGGGAATAAGCAAGGCGCTAGATCCTAGTGGGCCTTCGGGGCCCAACTGGGCAGCTCAGGCAATTCGGTCCTCTGTTAATTAGCCACTGTTTATCACATCTAATTGCCTGTTAGTTTCCGTGATGTCTTCATATCCTTACTATGACTTCTCAACGGAGAAAGCATCTTCTATTAAGAATGGAAGAAATAGGTTCTGAGAAAGAGTGACTTGCTCTGTCACATAGCAGGGCTGTAATGTAACCTGAGCTTGAGAGACTCCAAAGCTGCGCTGCTTTTTTTCTTTTCTATAATTAATAGGGGTTTTGAGTGGGAGCCAGATGGGGTGGGGTGATACCATCTCCAGGTGGACATATTTGGATCCGACATTCTGCAGCTCCATCTTCAGTATCACTGTCACAAGTCTCCTCCATCTTCTGATGGGACCTTTTTTCTCTAGGGCCATGTGCAGTTGAGAACATCAGGCTGGACTCCAAGCCGCCAGTGCTGTCATGGCTGGCCTGAGTCAGGTGGAGGGGAGAACAAGGAAGTGGTTGCAGAGTGTTTGGGATGGGGAGGAGCCGCGAGAGACCGAGGCACTGGGCCTGCGTGGGTCTGCAGAGCTTCTCCCCCAAGCTCAGCAGGTGGGGCAAAACTGGACTATCTAGTCAAGTGACTTTTATGTATGGAAGAAGAGCCCAAGATCAGCAGGGAGGGTGACCTGCACAGAGCCACTCAGCAGTCAGGGGCAAACTCTACCAGGACCTGGACCTCTTCACTTCCAAAACAGTGCCACTGGGAAAAGTGGCATTGAAGTTCATTGGTGCCCAAGTGAAGCAGGTGGCAGAGAAAAGCCAGATTTATCCCCTGCTGTCCAACCTTGGGCGAGTCACTCTCCTCTCAGAGCGTTGTGTTCTCTTTTCTCCAAAATTAGATAATGACCCCAGCACTGCCTTTCTGCCAAGGCATAGCCAGTGAGAGATGAACTTGGAAAGCTCTGTACCATCTGCAGTCCTGGGAGAGGAGCCACCAACAAGAAGCAGGCTGGCATGAGGTGGGGAGGGGCCCGGGCTGGGGCTGGCACCACCGAGCCTCCTTCATTCTCTTGTCCAAGCCTGCAGCTTTGTTGGTCGCTGCCCAAGCTTCACCATCTGCGTGGTGGCATTGGCTCTACCCCGTCTCCCTGCCAAGAAGACCCATGTCACCAGGACACTCCCCTGGCTTGTTCCCTCTTCATTCCACAGACCATCAGCTGTGGTTTCCAGGGCAGGCCATCCTCCTGGGTTGACAAAGGTGGCCACAGACAGTTCCAGACTGATACCACTTCCATTCAGGTATCCTGACAAACAGAACAGCTATGTCCCAGTTGTCCCCACAGATATCCAGAATGACATTTAGGGGTGGGGCAGGGGTGGGCAAGTGCCATGCCTAAATCCATCGCTGGACTTGGCTGGGCCTGGGTTACTTGTCCACCCCAGAACCCAGGAATGGGGCGAACCCCACAGAAGCCCCGAGTACAGTGGTAAAAGATGGTTCTGAATAAGAGATGTATTCTGTCACCTAAAGAAGGAATCTTAGGGGGCTGGGGAGATAGCTCCATGGCTCAAGTGCCTGCCTGGCAAGTGCAAATTCATGAATTCAAACCCGCAAAAAAAAAAAAAAAAGAATCTTAGACAGGCAAACACAGTAGTTACCCTTGGTACCCTTGTGTCTCTTGCCCCCACAGCAGTTCAGCTTGCTCTCACACATGCTGGTCTCTGTTACACACAAACCAAGTGGGCAAGCTCCTTTCCAGCCTCCCCTTGCAACTTTGCTAAAGATCCATTGGCCAGAACAGGTCACATGACCCCTTCCAGCTTTACCAAAGTGTTAAAGTGCATGGAAGTAGGAAGAGGAAGTGTGAGGGGCCAATTCTGCAGTCTACTTTAACTCCCTCAAGGGAAAGAAGTTGGGAAAGAGGAGTCTCTGTGGTTCAGGGATCCCATGGGCCAGGACAATCCCCAGTGAAGAATCCTTGGAAGGAGTGACTTGGTCACAAGGATGTCCCTGGGCCTTGCAAACCCATGGTTTCGCATCTCTCACCTGCTGAGTCCTAGGCCCACCAGGCTCCCCACGTGTAGAAGGTTTTTATAGTTTTTTTGGGGGGGGAGTGGGACCAGGGTTCGAACTCATGACCTTGCACTTGCCTGGCAGGCACTTGTGCCACGGAGCTAGCTCCCCGGCCCCCCATGTGTAGAAGGGACAGAACTCCCATGGCTGGTGAGCCAAAGTGATGCTCAAGCTTAGGGACTCATACCCCACCCCTGCAGATTTGTTCCTAAAGAAGCCCCCAGCTCCCAGCATCCTTTTGGTGTGTTGAGCTGGATGACTGTGCCCATCATCACCGTAACTGGTATCACATGCTCCACAAGATCAAGGAAGAATCCCTGTCTCATGAGGGGTAACAGGGGTCTCAGTCTGTCTCTTCCACAGGTGGCTGCACTGCAGCGGCAGATTTTTGACTTCCTGGGCTACCAGTGGGCACCCATCTTGGCTAACTTTCTGCATATCATGGCGGTCATCCTGGGCATCTTTGGCACTGTGCAGTATCGCTCCCGGTACCTCATCCTGGTATGGCTCACCTAGCCCCTTCCCAGGCTGGGCCCCTCTTCTCACCCTTGCCCACCCTACCCTCCCTGCCCCTCTAGCCAGAGCTGCCCCCCAACCCTGGACACGCAGACTGGCTTGTCTTGGCGCCAGTCCAGCTGGGGAATGAATGCCCAAATCCTAATACTACTGTACGTGGAGGAGACCATTTTTCCTCAAAGATTTCCCAGTAAAATAATCCAGACATAAGCGATAGAGACCACTTAGTGAGAACCTTGCCTGTGCCGGGCACACTGCTCAGGTTCACGGGCTTTATCCCTTCTTTACAGCAGTCCTGTGAGCTCTGTCCTGCCATTTCCATTTCCGAGATGAGGAAGCTGAGACTAGAAAGGTTTGAGGCTACCTGAAGTCACACAGCTAGTGAAGGCAGGGCCAGGATTAGACCTGCAGGTCTGCAGTGAAGCCTCCTGCCCTGCCACCAAGCTACCTCGGCAAACCAGGGGGCATGGCACAGACCAAGAGGGGTGGGCCACGTCCAGATTCTCAAGGTGCTGAGAATCTTTAGGAGGTGTGGCTTTTGTCCTTGCTTAGTGATATGTACCAAGGACATGGTCCAGAGCAGCTACCATGGCTTCAAGGTTAGTGGCTCCTGCACTCAGGCTCCAGGGATCTGATCTTGTCCCCAGCATGCTCTCCCACTTCTCTTTCCAAGCCCTGTTTCCAGCTAGACTCCCTTATGGTCCCTGCTGATCTTCAGGGACCTCTGCACAGGGCTTCTGGGGGGGCTTTTCCCTAGACCTAGTGAGTCCATGCCCCAGTTATGATGACAGTGGCCGGCAGTGCCATGCTAGCAAGACCCTGCCCACAGCCACTCTAGCACTGCACCTCCCACAAGCCAGGTGGCAGGGTCCCGTGGACCACTGCGTCCTCTGACATAGAGCACTTCCTGCTGTCAGCTGTGCTGTTTTCCAGGTGGCAGTCACTCCAGTGCTGGCATGGGCCTTGTGTGACACATCCAGCTCCCAGGCTTTCTCTGTCCTGCCGTCTCAGGCTTGTGACTCTAGCTCGGGGATGCTGTTCTCCTAAGAAGTGGCCACATCTGGGAGGGGAAGATCGGGGTACTGAG
>PVKN010022665.1:0-2500 GCA_004027915.1 Capromys pilorides
GACAACAGAACCAGCAGCACCGGGGTAGCTGGAGGCTGGCCCCGTGGTGAAGGCGTCCGCTGCCACCTGGTGGCGTCCTAGGGCAGCAGTAATCATGGTGGCCCAAGGTCAGTCAGCCTCGTCACCGCCACATCTCTGTGGCTTCGACGGGAGCAGGGAGACTCCGTGAGCTGCGGGTCGTCTCGCTGGTCAGAGCCCCGGATGTAGTTCTAGGAGCTTGCGTGGTGTGCGAACCCAGAGGTGCTTCTAGGGAGATCTGCCTCGATCTGCACTCTGAGTGACCGGAATGACCTCCTATCCAGCCCCTCTTCCTTCTGGAGCCCGCGCCAGAGGATCAGCTCTGTCAGTATTTGCAGATGGAAGCGGCGGGGACCCACTGCTCGCAGCAGCTCTACCGTGTTCTCCTTGAGCTCTTCCTATACCACGCGGCAGCCAAAATGGGTGACCAGGGACTGTGGCTGACATCTGCCTTCCAGGGAGGTGGCCCGTGGCCACGCAAGACCCCTGCTCAGACACACGTGGGAGCCAGCGGAGCAGAAGCCCAGGGCTTCCGGGACCCAGAAATAAAGCGAGGAAGGGCCACTGTGAGCACCTCTGACCTCGTGGTCGCTGAATGGCAGCCCGGAGGAAGGAGTCCTCTGAGCTCATGGCGCAGAGGGAGACAGGCGACTTGTAGCTCGCTTCGGGGTTCACCCGTGGTCCTCGCGGGCCGTGCGTACAAGCCGGTGTGGGAGACCTGACCCAGGCCTGCCCGGGCACTCACGGGTCCCAGGTCAGAGCGGCTGCAATGCCACAGACAGGGGCCAGCGCAGTTCCAGCCCAGAGCAGTCGTGGGAGTGCGCAGCTGGGAGCTCGCCCACGAAGGTCGGGCTGAGCCGATGTGAATTAGCCAGGGTTGAGAGTAAGGCGCCCTAAGAGCAACGCAGCCTCCACCTCACCTGGTGCCTCTCTGAGACTGCAGTCCCATCCTCCAGGGGGCGCCACCAGGCTCCACGCAGGGAGCAGGTGGGGAGGGCAGGAGGGACAGGTGTGTGATTCTGGGTCCTCCTGGTCCTGGTTGTCACCGGCAGGTGCCACCTTCTCTGAGCCCAAGGACCGGTCAGGTCCCGAGTGGGGCCTGTAGATGGTCAACTCGACCCGGGGCCACCCTGGGAGCTACCAGAGGCCGCCAGGTGCTGCAGTGCATAGAGCTCAGAGCCGAGGGGGGTTGGTGGAAACTGAGGCAGCAGGGACACTTAGCTGACTGTGGCCAGAATGCAGAGGCCTCATGGTGCCTCATCTGCCAGCGTCCGAAGAGAAATCAGGACCAGGCTCTGAATTCTAAACACCACAGTGGCACGCCGTCACCCCCAAATCAGGATGCACACCGCAGTCAAAGCTCTGGATTTCTTGTGGCGGGACCTGATTCCCTGACCCTGAGGGTCTCCCAGGATCCCAGGCCCCGAGGTGCCAGGCTCTGCTCCCCCTCCCACTCCAGACCTAGCGCCCCTCCCCTCTGCCCCTCTGCTGTTTTGTGGCAGGGAAATGGCTCTCCAGCTTCCAGTCCCCAGGGACACTGGGACCCAGGGAGCCCCCGGACTCTGCTCAGATGGCACCCACAGCCACCCTTGAAGGTGACATCGTGCCTGGGTGTACCGAATGGCTTGCCTGTATTGGGGCTCAGGTCACCCCTCCTAACTGGCAACTTCATGTGCTTTATTGAGGCTGCTGAGGGAGTTGAGGCACAAGAGTGGAGGTGAGAGAAGAAAAAGGGGCTGCCTCCATGAGCAACAGAGTCCAAGGGGCGCTGAGTCTCCCCTAGATGCGCCCTGGAGAGGTGCTTGGGACCTGACACCGAGGCTCCACTGAGGAGTCCGGGGTGCCTAAGATCTGACTGTCTTCTGAAAGACTACTCCTAATGCAGGAGACTTTGGGGGACCCTGGAGACCCACCCGGAAGCACCTGGCTGTGCACTGTGTGAAGGAGAAGTTACCCTGGGATAGGAGCGATGGAGCAGAGGGCGGGTGAGCTCCTCGGGTCTCTTCTCTGCAGTTTCTGGGGTTCCGTGATTGTCTCTAAGTAAGTTTAATGAAAGAACGCATTGGCTTCCACTGAGCGTCCTTACCCACACTGGACATGGTGCAGCTCGACAGCTCAGCACAGCGCTGTTAGAGAAGGCACTGAAGCCAGGCTGGAGCTCCGGGGAATCCAGCAGGTGTGGAACTTCAGCGGTAGCTGCCTCCCTCGGCTGCAGTCCTGACCACCGTGGGACTTCGGCTTTTTGCCAGGATAAGGCTTGAACTCGAGTTCTTGACACTGAGCGCAACCCCAGTCCTTTATTACAGCCATGGCTGTTGTTGTTATGGTTATTTTATATTGACACAGGCCATCAGTAAATCACTAAGTTGCCCAGACTGGCATCTCAAATCTGAGATCCTCCTGCCTCAAGCTCACAGAGTGCTGGAGTTTCCTGTATGCTCACAGTTTTGATTTTTGACATTAATACCAAAAAATAACGCAG
>PVKN010022665.1:5000-15072 GCA_004027915.1 Capromys pilorides
GGCTGAGTCAGGTGGAGCTTGGAGTGGGAGGGCGACGGTCCCTGGGGTTCCTTGAGCTGACGGACTAAGCCCTGATAGGGAGCTAGTTCAAAATATGATCTCCTGACGGAAGCCCACGCAAGAGTAAGGGTGGCACAGGTTGAGTACCATTTGCTAAGCTAGCACCAGAAGGGGATCACAGCCGGGGGCCAGTGAGGGGGCGGGGCTCAAAGCAGCCCCAGCCCAGGCAGCCCCAGGCAGCCTCAGCCCAGTGCTCAATGTTCACCATGAACTGAAGATACGGTGAGGAAGGCCCCTACCCCAGAGAGGGCTCCGGCCTCCCAAGGAGCTGCCCCCGAGGTGGAGACAGAGCGCAGTTCCTTCCCCTGCTAAAAAACGGGGTGGGGGGGTGCAGGGGGGGCAGCGGTGCAGACGTGCCGGTTTCCTGAAAGCGATGCTGGAGCAACTGGGCATTTGCACCCCCTGGGGGCTTCAGGGAAACTTCACGTTATCCTCATTTCATTCGTGACTAGCCTCAGAGTGCAACACAGAATGTTATCAGTAGAAAGGGCCACCGGGGCTCACTGATGACTGAGACGGTTTGGGGTTCCAGGTACTGAATATTGAGCCCAGGGTCTCCGCACCGAGCAGCATCTGAACCCATGTTCGTTTGCGTGCGTGCCTGCGGGTGTATGTTGGGTATATTTAGAAACAAGGTCTCACGAAGTTGCTAAGTAACCAAGTGGGCTGAAACCTGCCATCCCCCTGTCTCAGCCCCCAGAGTACTGGGATGAGAGGCGTGAGCCACCACACTCAGCTCAATGTGAGTGTTAAAGAGAATTTAGCAAAGAAAATTGGCACTGTCACCCATCAGCCCTGGCAGCTGTGCACTCGCCGAGAAAGGGGCACTCCCTGGTGAACCTCTTCCTCCAGGAACCCTGCAGGAGAGAGCAGGAGGGAGTGGCCCTTCCGCCCCCTTGCCAGGTCGCTTAGGGCCCATCAGAATCCCTCAGTTCCTCCCTGTGCACCCAGGCTCCCAGCCCTAGTAGGATGGCTCCTCTCTACCTTGCAGGGCAGGAACCGTGGCCCATGATAAACTCTTCTTGCACCCCGAATATTGTTCAGTCATCTCTGGGGGTTCACAACCTAAGAAGACCCCTCTGTCTTCACTGAAGTGTTCCTTCCTGATGAAAAAGTGGCCCCGGTGGGGTGCACAGGGGCAGGGAGAAGGAAGTGAGGCCACCAGCATCACCCCACAGAGCACAGAGTGCAGGGAAGGTGTGGCCCATTGCAAACCCGGTCACCTCGTGTTCTCCAGAATCACAGCAGACCCGACTCCGGGACAAAGTGAAAACCCCATCCTACCTGCGAGAGCAGCCTCTTTCCTGTAGGGCAAGCACAGGGCCAGAGGGCGTGTCCACCACTGCTAGGCTCTGTCCCCTCAGAGCTCTGCACACTCCAATCCATCCTGGGACAGGGCTGGCGGACAGAGCCACGAGGCAAGGGGAGGCCAGCAAGGGAGACCCTAGCACCTTGGCACCGTGTTCAGGGTCTCAGCAGCTGAAGGGAGCCTGGGCTGGGTCCTCAAGGGCGACCCTGGCAGCACTGTGGCACGGGGGCAGCGCCCTGGTCCTGCGCACCCTGCGGCACTTCTGGCGCTGAGGCTCTGGAGATGCAGTTGAGGAGGCACAAGCAGCGAGCCTCGGCCTCTCTGCTCCCGTCTCCCCGGTGGAGCGAGGGAGGCCTGCCCAGCCCCCCCGATGAGCCCTGTGTCAGTTCCCTCCCACCCCTGGGTGTCCCTTGCAGGGACATTGGATGGGCCGTGACAGCTCAGATGCCCCATGCTGCCACCTCAGCCTCGGGTCACTGGAATCACAGCTGTGTACCCTGAGTTCTCCAACTCTCTCCGCTGAGCCACCCTCCAGCCCCAGCCAGGACCCCAGACACCATCCTCTCCCTGGGACCGCTGGGGTCTACTCTTAAGTCCATCTAGCCACCAGCATGCTCCAGGAGGCCGTCTGTCCTCCCCCGTCAGTGTAGCAGCCAAGGCCACTGCCTGAAGACGCTGTTGGGGCCAGGCCTGGGTGTGCTGCCCTTGGTCAGTGACCTCATTACTCAAGGACTGGGGGGTGGACAGCAGCGCCACGCGGCAGGAGCACAGGGACGGGGAAGCCGCCACCTCCCTGCCATACAGAGAGAGAGAGAGGGGAAAACCAGGATCCCAAGGTCCCCGCAACGGTCCGCCCTGACACCAGGAGCCCTCCACAGCCACCTGTCCAGCTGCAGCCTGCCCACGGTGCTCCCAGGGGACCCAGGGGGCCTTCCAGGCATAAGGTGTCACAGCCCTGCCATTGCACACGGGGCTGTGTGTGAGCAGCCCCAGGGGTGCTTTGGACAAATCCCAGTGCCTCTGCACATGCACTGTTGAAGTTTTAAGTAAATCTTAAGATCTGGCCTGAGGTGGCTGGAGGCTGCTGGGTAAGCAACTGCAGAGAGAGAGACGCGGCAGCTCAGGGCGGGCGGCACAGACCTGCGCACGCAGGAGGCATCGGATCCCGAGGGCGGTCGCCTTGTCACTGAACAGGATCGAGCCAGAGAGACAATCAGCAGGCATGCGCCAGCCTCCTTCCTGTGGAGGTCCAGCTGAGCCCCTGGGACATGAGGGCATGCAGCCCTGCGTTTCGGGGTGCATCACCATGGTTAGAGAACCACAGACCACGCAGACAGCGCCAGGTCAAGGGGGGAGCAGGGAGGCAGAGCGGCGGGACGTGGCAGCACCCGGATGTGGTGGCAGGGCTGTGGGTGGGGCCTGGCCCGGGGACCTCCGGCTCACAGCACAGCGCAGGGCCGCCTCTGCGCATGCTCGAGTGCGTTTCTCTCTCCCACCCCCAGCTCTTTCCCTTTCTGTGGCTGAGGACAGCAAATGAAAAGCCAGCTCTGTACATGGACAGTGGTCACAGCCTCGGCAGGCCCGTCACTGTGGTGACGGCCACCCGGAAGCCAACCACAGCTGGGGCAGCCGTCAGCTCGGGACAGCTGGGCTGGGTCAGTGTGAAGGCTCTGGGGACTGGTCATGCGCAGAAGGATGTGGAGAGCTGCTCTGCGTTGCGGGTTCACCAGCTTCACCCAGGGGTTCACCCAGGGCGGGTGCACAGCCGGATGTGCTGTTAGAAAGTGGGACAGAGTGGAAGGAGCTGGGTCATGGGGGTGGGGCGCTCATCTTGGAAGGGCTCATTGGCGCTGTCTCTCCAGCACGCTCTCCCCTTCTTCCTCCTCTCTCCCCCTCCCCCTCCCTCTCCCCTCTCCTCCCTCCTTCCCTCCCCCTCTCCCTCCCCCTTTCTCTACCTCTCTCCCTTGCTCCTTTCTGGATGCCAGGATATGAGAGACTTCTCCCCATGCCCTTCCTCCCTAACATTCCCACCTCGAAGCCAGCTCACCATGGACTGAAACCTCTGGATTTCTGCTGATTTTTTTTTTCAAAACCAAGGTTCGAACTCACGAACTTCACACTTGTCAGGCGGGCACTTGTGCCATGGAGCTAGCTCCCCGGCCCCTGAAACCTCTGGAACCCTGAGCCCAATTCAGCGTCTCCTCTGCACGCCCAACCCCAGCAGCGCGCCCTGGGCCTGCCAGCTTCCCTAGGTTTTGCCCCTCTCTCTGCTCAGGCCTGACCAGAGGCAGCTAAGCTCGCTAACCCTGCGAAGCCCAGAAGGCGCAGCCCTCCCCGCTGCTCACTGTAGCACCCGCGAGCACAGCCTCCCTGCTCTGCAGAAGCCAAGCTTTGCCCCTGGCCTCACGACTCCCTCGCGCCTCCTGCCTCAGCACAGCGCAGAAGCCCCAGCCAGCGCCCCGGGGCTCGTGGGCTCCGGTCAAGGGGCTGTGGCTTCTCATCGGGGTCTTCAGGCACTTTCCGCAGGGCCACACGCGATTCCTAATGCGGTCAGCTGTGTGACTCGCTATTGAACACACCAGGCTCAGAGCAGTGACCAGCACCTGGCAACAACGGGCTGCCTTTGTCACCGGGGGCCTACGTCCGAGCCCTTTGGCAGCAGCATCAGGGCCCGGTGAGATCCGTTCCCTCTGCGCCGTGCTCTGCCCAGGCAGTGACCAGAGAGTTGAGCTTCTGCTTGAACGCAGAAAAGCAAAATGGAAAATGGGCACCGAAAGCGAAGCCCCGGCACACGACGTTAGCCGTACCCATGGAGACAGACAGCCGTCTGCGCTCTGCACCCTCGCCTCCGCTCCCGACCCCGAACCTCACTGTCCAGTGGGGCCGCTGCTCGCGGGGCCGGCTTGCCTACATTGCATACAGAGAAAAGTAAACACACTTCTGGTGGGACATGCGAGGGAGACGGCGTCCCCTCGGGGACTCCCCCTGTTATTATTTGATTTTTCTCAGATTCAGCCAGGCTGGAGATCCTCCTCAGCGTGGATGAAAATAGATTTCCCAAGTGCAGGTTTCGGGCCAGCAGATGATAGATGGTTTCGCTCCCCTCTGCGCGGAGCAGGGACGGAAATCAATGAAGCATGCAACCCGTCAGGGGTTCCTGCAGGAGCCGGGCCTGGGCGCCCCGGAGAAGCGGAGGGCTCGGAGTGTCCGCAGCCCTCGGCACAAGGATGGGCTGGGTGGGCTCCTTGGCCCCCTGGGAGATGCTGCGCGCTTCTTGCTGGTGATTTCATTGCCGCCCGACTGCTGTGCATGGCTCGCGTGGTCTGCAGAAGACCCAGGACTCGCTCTGGGCCGTTCTGCGTAGGCACAGCAGGAAGGAGGACCAAAGAACTTCCAGTCCTTGCGAGATGTCCCCGCGCAGCGCAGGCGCCAGGTCAGCGCTCCACGACCGCAGCCCTGCACGTGCCTCCTCTGTCCCCAGCCTGGGGCCGGGCCCGGGGACCAGCACGCAGCCAGCCCTAGGTGACCCCTCCAGACAGACCCAGGCGCAGTGCCCAGAGTCACGCGGTCACCTAGAGATGACAACCGAAGCTCTCAGCCGGCTTCTGGAGCTGACAGGAGAATAGGCCAATAGTCAGGGGGCGTCGCTGCTGGCCCGGAACGGCAGGTGGGCGATGGACCCCCAGAGCCTAGCGGCTCCCACGAGTTGCTTTTCATAGTAGTGTAGCTCGAACACACTCGAAATCCCTCTTGCTTGTGTCTCCCAGGTGCAGGACAGGCTTGTGTCTCCCAGGCGCAGGTCGAGGTCCCTGACGAGAGCGGCTGTCTCCCAAGGCCAGCTCCGGGCCTAGGCTCCTCCCCGCTGACCCGCAGCCACTGCTCCGCGGATGCCCTGCTGCAGGGCCTCGCGCTGGAAGAAGCACCGCTAACAGAGCTCCGCCTGCACCAGGCTGCTGGGAGGGGCCACAGCACGTACTCACCTGCCATTGGATGGGAATCAGTCACGTAGGATCCCGGAACTACAAGGAGGCTGGGAATAAAATATTACACAGGAAGCAGAGGACATGGGTTAAGGGAAGACGGATCCGTGGACATGGCCTCCAGTTTAACTAGGGCTGGGTTGTGAAATCCCAAAGAGAACAAGAAGAAGCACGAGCACCCGCTGTCTGCTTGCTCACCAGGGGAGCAGTTGGAATGCACAGTGTCGATCCTCTTCCTCACAGTGCGTTAATGACATCGTCCATGTAACGGCAGACCTCGGTGCTGCAAAAGTGGGTGCCAGTGCGCAGGATGCAAAATCACCACCTCTTCCCCACAGGACAGAGAAATAGAGTTTGCATAAAAGAAGCAAGAGGCTATGATTTCTGTCCAAGTAAAATTTAGAGACGACTCCTCGTTTCACCAATAGAAAATCGGCAGGCTTTATGCTAGAAAATCTCCGTAAAATCGTGTGTGCCAGGACAGACACAACGTGTGGAGAATACAGTTCCCCGAGAGACTGAGATTGGGCCATGGCGCGCCAGAACCTGCGTAAATCCTTACCTGCAGGCAGCCGCGAGACGGACACCAAGCAGCTGCTGTGCCCACCCTGCTGCACCCCACAGGACCCTGAGAGGTTCTGGGACTTCTTCACAGAAATTACGTACATTGACTAAGAGGTGATTCCATTCATGGGCGTAGAGGGGTTTGCACCCAATCCCCTCAGCACCGTGAGGCTCTAACCCAGTGAGAGGGAGACAGGAGCAGCCTCCGTGTGGTGCATCTGCACTTAGCATGACCATGGGCTTCAGCAGCAGCAGGGGGACAAGCGCCGTGGAGCCGCTGGCCGCCCTGCGGTGAATCTGTGTCCCTGGACGGCTCCTGCTTCCTAGCAGATGAAAAGGAGGGTGGAGACGGAGGGCGCTGGGAGAGGTGCGCAGGCGTGGATCCAGGCTGGAATTCTGCTCCCGCCTCTTCAGGGCCCAAGACGGGATGCAGGGTGGCGCTGGGTCCCTGGGCTGCTGACAGGGGCCACCCACATTTGCAAAACAATTCTGCCTTCCAGCTGGAGGAGCTTTCTGCTGCCCTGGGGCTCCCGCCACCTGGAGCTGCAGTGACTCCTCACAGGTGGAGAGGTGGCACGGGCTGGTGACAGCTGCTGTGGCCTCCTCTGCAGTCCTTGTCACAACCCAGGGCTTTGGGTGCAGGTAGCTTGGTCCCTGTCCAGCCCCCCTCTGCTGGCTGAGTGCCCCCATGGGATCTGGCAGCGATGTTGTCCACCGGCCTCACTATAGTTACTGACAAGCAGCGGCGGTTTCCTATGGCTGTGCTCACCCACAGGAAGGCAGTGTGGAGTGTTTTGTGTCCTGTCCACCCTGTGGACAGCCAGCAGTGAACGCAGGCTCACCCTGACACCTTGCCATGCTTCTGGGACCTGTGTGCCTGGCTCTGCTTAATTTTGGGAGCACAGTGCTTCTACAGGAGCACGGGTCTAAGTGTTTGTCATGCTACTTTCATTCCCGATCTTCTCTGTCACATGTCAGGTGGTCAGAGAGTGGGAGGGAATGTGCAAGCCCTTGGTGTAGAAATCAGGGAAATCCCAAGTGGAAGATACTAAAAGGCAAGACTTTTGCCTTTAAAAATACGACATTACCTGTGGAAAGGTGTTTTGCATCAAAACTTTATATAGTGCCATAAATCAGACTTTACGACGTGAGGTCTTGCTGGCCATACATGTATTTCCAACTTGCTTTTCTGAAAATCCATGATTAAAACTAAAAATTCGTATTTTATAAAATTTCACGTTCAACAGGTATAAATGAGAGTGAAGCCAGATTTCCTTGGCCACAGCGAGTGACTCTTGATCATTCTGGACGTAGAAGGGTCTAGCTGCTCAGGCAGCTGCTCTGGAAGCTGCTGGGAACACCACACAGGAGGCAAAACTTTGGTATGAATTTCTGATCAATTACTATGAAATGCGTGCATTAGTTCCTAATGAGCCCGTGACTCCTGCAGAATCGTTTTTTTCTAAAATATTTACCTTTTTATGCAAGTCAGTTTTGAATCGATCCAAACTCAATTTTGTGTGTGAATTTGTACAAAGGCACCTCAGTGTCTCCATAGACCACTCCTGCATCTGCCAACATTGTCCAGGTGTGGCAGGTAGATTCCTGCTGCATTTATAATTCAAGCATTTTCTACAGCTCCACCTGCAATTGCAAGAAAATCTTCATTTAATTGTCTTCCTGGGCCAGCAAGATAGCTCAGTAGACTAAAAGCCTGTTTGGCCAAGCGTAGGGACCAGGGTTCAATCCCTGGTCCTGCATGCCATGCTGACCTTGCCCTCGGGGCATGCTGAGCTGGTGAATGAGTCCAGGTTTGGTGGCACATGCCTGTAATCCCAGCACTGGGGAGGATTAAAACAGGACATAGTGAGACCCTGTACCAAATACATAAATAAAAAAAATAAGTCTCCCTGTTAATAATTGGTTTATCTGAAGCTTTCTATGCAAACAGCATCATTTTCCACCAAAGGCAGCTCTCTTTATATTTATTTGCTGCCCCTAAACCTGTTCAAAGCCAGAGACTAACTCAGGAGAATGTTAACTGTATGATTAGAGTCACAGATATGGCTCAGTGGCATAAGCACCTGCCTGGCAAATACAAGGTCCCGAGTTCGATCCCCTGTGCCACAGAAATAAATAAATAAATAAAATGCACTCTTAACTGTGTGATTATACCCTACAGACTTGTCCATCTATTTGGTAATAACTTAATGACCTCTTCTATCTTTAGACAGAAGTCACGGCAAGGGACAGTTAGGAGTGGCAGGCAACACCCCCCACCACATTCCTGTACTGCCCCCACTTAAAGGCAGCTTCTGGGGCAGCCCCCGCCCCTTAGGCCCCAGGCACTGGGCTGTGTGTGCAGCTGGGGCCTCCTCACCCAGGCCTGGCACCCACGCCGGGTGCCCAGTGTCTCAAGCCACTTCCTCCTCACTCACTGCCAGGCCTGAGTTTGGGCAGCTCCTGCAGGAACCCCAAATCACCCCCACCTTTCTCCCCTTCAGCCACGGGTACCATGGATGGCCCTGAGGGTTGCAGACTGTCTTCAAATGTTCCCCCAGAAGAGCATGACCCGAAGTCGTCCCCAGAACTTTGTTCTGCAGACATCGCTAAGATGCCGCAAAGCTGTCTGTGCTCTGCCGCTGTCCAAGTGTGATGCAGGAAGCAGCTAGCAAGGGAGCCAGAGCTGGCCGAGCCTCGGGTCTCTGCCCTGTCTCCGTTCCACCTCCCTCCTGCCGGTTCGAATCCTCTGCACTCCCTGACACATGTCGCCCTGTCGCAGGGTGAGGCCGTGTCCCAGCTTATGTGCAATGATAGCACAGGCCATTGGCACTGCGCGGGGCTCCTGGCCTCGGGCACATGGACAATCCTGCAGACTGCCCTCACTAGCTCCCCCTACGCCCCAGGCCACCGTGTATGTGGGCTCCTCCTCTCCAAAAACAGTCTCGCTTTGCATTACAGCTGTGACGCTGGGGACAAAGCTGCAGCCCACTGTTCTTTCAGAAGGACTGTGTTTCATTTGCTGGCTGTGCAAATCCCTGGGGTGGAAGACTGGTAAACACCGAGCACCGCATTACCCTCGGATAGGCCTGAAATGTTCTCCACCATCCCCCCACCCCCACTGGGGAGTCTGGGAGTAATCTATGCAGTCTTCCCCAGCTGAGGAGGAAGGGAAAGCAGGGACAATGTAGACTAAGAGACTTTCTATCTGGTCTTCAATTCCAGGCTGTTTCTAGTCTAAGCAGCACCATAAGATGGCCAAATCTACCCCACAACTGCCCACCCCAGCCAGCTCTGCCCCTGCTGCCGCACCCTCTGCACCCACTCCGTGCTAAAACCACGTTGTGGGCAGAGTGACAGCAGGCACGGAGGAGCTGGGGACCTGAAAACCAAAGCTCAGCTCCAAGCCCCACCCTCCTGGGGCTCATCCTTCGGGAAGATATTTGGGTGACCAACCCAGATGAAGGGATGCAACCCAGCAGCAGGGCCTCGGGCTTCCCGGTTCTCAAGCAGGAACGAGGAAAGGCTAACTCTCCTTTTTGTGAGCCCCGGACTGCACAGGACACACCGATTTGACTGTCAAGCACCCAGGAGGACAGCTGGGAGGAGCTGTGTGACGCCATCACATTCACGCCCCTGAGGCTGGCCTGCCCGGGTCCCTTTGGCATGGGCCTTGCGTTGCTACCTAACACACCGGACTTCTGCAACCTGCACACCTCCAGGCCCGTGTGACCAACCCGCTCCCTCCGCCCTTCCACCCGGCTCCTGCCTTCCCTGGCCGCCCACACCGGGGGCCTCTCTGCAAGCCTCTCACCCCGCTCCCCCTGTGTCTCCCCTCCAGCCACCCTCCTGTCACCTTCATGTTTAGGGAAAGACAAGAAGTCATGACTGAGGACACACATGCTAGTATATGTCAGCGTCCCCTGGGCCAGCACACAGCATCCCTTGGGCAGTCGCCGGGCATGCTGGGTGGCTCCCCTGCAGGCACTGTTAATGCTGGCCACGGGGCAGTGGACAGCGGAGGAGACTGTCCACCCAGGTAACTGAGGTCACCGAGGACACAGCGGGAGGAGCCCAGGAAGGAGGAGATTTGATCCTGACTGTGGACCCGAGCCTCGGCCCCTGCCACCCAAGCTCATCCACCTGTCCCTGAGGTCTC
>PVKN010022666.1:0-15069 GCA_004027915.1 Capromys pilorides
CCTTCTTTCCTCCCCCCACTCACTTCCTTGTTCTCCCTTCTTTTTGAATATTTTCTTCCTATTTCTCAATAGCTGTTACACATTTCAGTGCTTATTTACACTTTCAGTTTCTCACACTAGAGAAGTAGTGCGGTATTTGCACATGTGTGTCTGATTTATTTTACTTAGGAGTACAACTCAAGGTGCAACCACTTAGCTAGAAATGTCTCAAGCTTATCATTCTTATGGCACAGTAGTAGTCCTTTTTTTCCTTCTTTTTTTATGTATTTGGTTAGGGTCTACAGGGTGTTCAGGTCTCACTACATAGATAAGACTCGTAGTGATCCTCCTGTTTTCAGCCTCCCAAGTGCCGGGATTACAGGTGTGCACCACCACGCCCAGTCTCAGTTGCTGTCCAGGAATCGAACCCCAGCTGTTGTGCTCTGTCTAAGCAGGCACTTTAGTCCACTGAGCTATCTGGCCTGCCCCCCATATTTCTTATTCATTCATCAGTTTTATTTTCTTTCTTTTTTTTTTTTTTTTTGCTGGCCCAGGATTCGAACTCACGACCTTGCACTTGCCAGGCAGGCACTTGTGCCACGGGGCTATCTTCCCGGCCCCTCATTCATCAGTTGATGAGCATTCAGGCTGCAACAACATTTTTTAAGAATGGTTTTAGGTTCCGGGCAACATTACTTGCCTGGACACTTGTAGCTCTTCCCTCATAACTGATACCCCACAGTGGATTAAAACTGTGAAGTCTAACATGCCACCCTGGCCCTGCCCCTGGGCACACTAGGTGTGAGCTATGACGTTTAGCTTTCTGGTACTGGCAACTGAATCTTGAACTCAGGGCATTTGTGGTAAGCCACATCCCCAGCCTTTAAAAAGAAAATTTAAATTTCAAATTAAATTTCATTTTCTTTAGTACTTGGGATTAAACCCAAAGCATTTATGCTGAACTACATCCCTACATCTCTAATCCTGATTGATCGATTTTTTTTTTTAAGATAAAGTCTTGCTAAATCTCTATGTTGTCCAGGCTGGGCTCAAACTTGACATTCTTCTGCCTCAGCCTACCAGAGGGCTAGGACAATCTGCGTGTGGCACCATGCGCACCTGGTTTGGGTGGATTTTGTAAAATAGCATTTATTCCATCAGAATTTATCCTCACTTATTTTATTTTTAAAAAATATTTATTTATTTATTTACTTGGTACATGGCTTTGCTATGCAACTCAGACTCAGTAATCCTCCTGCCTCGGCCTCTCCAGTGCCAGGATTGCAGGCATGTCTCACTGCACCTGGTTTCAGTGCCTGGCATGGCAAGTTGGTGTTCTGGGGCCAGCATGGCACGCAGTATTGGGGATCGAACCTCGGTCCTTGTACTTGCCAGGCAGGCACTTAGATAGCTGAGATATTTCCCCATCCCTATCTTCACTCATTTTATTTTATTTTTATTATTTATTTATTTTGTCTTTTTGAGACAGGGTCTCACTATGCAGTCAGGCTGGCTTTGAGCTTCCTTTGTAGCTCAGGTTGGTTTTGAACTCTCAGTGCTCCTCCTGCCTCAGCCCCCAGTGCTGGGATTACATGCGTGAGCCACCATGCCCAGGTCTTCATTTATTTTATTTTACTTATTTTTAAAAATGTATTTGGTATAGAATCTCACTCGTAGCTTGGACTGGTAGTGATTTTCCTATTTTTAGCCTTCCTGGTGCTGGAATTACTGGCGTGTACCACCCTGCCTGATCTGCAGGGTGCCTAGGGGTAGGGTCAGCGCCAGTGCAGGGGATCGATCCCCAGTCCCTGTGCTTGCCTAAGTAGGCGCTTAGTCTGACCATAATAAAGCTTCAAGAGGAGAAAAGAAACATTTCTCTCCTGCTTGCTAGTATCTTCAGTTTCTATAACATACTCTGCAGTCAAGCGTAGTGGTACACGCCTGGAATCCCAGGTCTGGGGATGCTAGGTAACAACCCATTGTTCAGGTGTATCAGAGTTTGTTCACCCATTCAACTGCTGCAGGGTGTCTTAGCTGCTTCTGTCTCTTGGCGTTAGGATCAAAGCTTATAGAAGATTTTTGGGCAACTTTTTGTATCTTTCCCCATGCTTATTTGCCATGTATGTAGCTTCTTTGATGTGCTGTCTGCTCAGATCTTTTGCCCACGTTTTAGTTCTATTCATCACCTTCCAGGGAGATGGCGGGGTGGTGAGCAGCAGAGAAAGAGCCTCTCTGAGATTTGGTGTCCAGATGCTCAAATATAGCAACATGAAGATGAGAAGGAGGGAAATGATTCACTGGAACCTGCGAAGGATCTGAAGCAAGAATTGAAGCCCTTGGGGACAGTGAAGAGAAAGACTTCGAGAAGAGGTGGCAGGTGATGCTTTCTCCCCGAGCATAGACTCACTGCATGGGTGAGTCATGCTTAACCCCCCGCCCCCCACATACACCATATAGATGCACGGTGACAACTGGGAAGGCTGAAAACAGGAGGATCACTATGAGTCTGAGCTGCGTAGTGAGACCCTTACCAAGTACATGAGAAAAAAAAAAAAGAATAGATCCTGGCACATAATAGATATTCATTAGGTATGGATCTAATCAACTGAGAATTCAATAGATTATAGCTTATGACACTGGTCCCTGACTATCTTTTTCATCTTATTATCCGATACATAATGGAGAGCTCCTATGAAAGGGGTTTTTGAGGCAGGTTTTGGCAAAGGACTTAGGTTCCTGTTTCACCTGTGTCACTGACTAACTTTGCGATGTTGCCCAGTATATTTAACTTCTTTGAATTTCAGTGCTTTTACTTGAGATGAGGATAATATTAGTACTTACTTTATAGGGCTATTGTGGGGGCTAAATAAAAAACAATGCTTGTAGAGTGCTAAACACTGTGACCCCAAAATGCGGAGGAGGCAACACTGCCACCCTTGCCTTCCCTGTGCCCTGACCGCCGGGAGCGTCTCCCAGAGATTGGTGCACACAACCCTCCAAATCGGTCTACTTGCTGGTCACACAAACATGCTTATTTTGTGAAAAATTCATTGAGCTGCCTGCTTTTGTGTGTACTTTTTTTGTCTGAGAGTTAGAATAGATAAAAAATTTAAGCTAAGCATGGTGGCACATGCCTGTAATCCCAGCACTTGGGAGGCTTCAGCAGGAAGATTGTTGCGAATTCAAGACTAGCCTGGGCTACAAAGTGAGCTCAAGGCCAGCCTGAACTGCATAGCAGGACTCTGTCTCAAAAAGAACCTCCCCATTGATATATACCTCTATATCTATCTATCTATCTATCTATCTATCTATCTATCTATCTATCTATCTATCAACAATTGCCCTATGAGGTACAAAACTTTAAAATCCCTGTTTTACAGATAAGGAAACTGAGGCTCAAAGAAGTTATATCCTTGGCTCAAGGTCACAGAGTAAGTGATAGGACCAAGGGTCTGGAGCCTATGCTCTCTTTTGTTGTTGCTGTTTTGCTTTTGTTCTTTCTTTTGAGACAAGGTCTCTCTATGTAGTGCAGGCTGGCCTTGAACTCACTACGTAGCCTAGACTTGCCTCAAACTTGCAGCAATCCTCCTGCCTCAGCCTCCCAGTGCTGGGACTACAAGTGTGGCCCACCTTGCCTGGCAAGCCTGTGCTGTTAGCTATAGTCTCTGCCCTGTGCATGGCCTGGCCTGTTCATTCATGTATAAAACAATGGATCTTATTATTATCAACATTTAATATCTTTGTTGTTTTGATTTTTTTTCCAATTTAAATAATGCCTCAGAGTGTATCTTTAGGCTTGGATTATTTTTCTCTGCTTTTGAATTATTTCTTCTGGCTAGAATCCCAAATATGGGGTTAACTGGGGGAGCTGGCACCTAGAAGCTAGAGCAACTTGCTCAGTGATGCATCTTCGTAGTGGTGCTTGGCACAGGGCTGTGCGGTGCTGGACAGTTGCATAATTTGTTCGTTTTGCATGGATCCTGGTGAGCAGGGTTCCCAGAGAAGGTCCGATTGGAGCTCGGCCTCGCTCAGAGCTAAGGGGCAGAGGACAGAGTGACACACGCAGAGAGAGGAACGAAGTGATGGAAACACAGTGCGAAGCAGCTCCTTACACCTCAGTGGCGCTAACATCAAAGCAAAGTGGATATTGGGAGACAGCTGGGACAGGATCATTCACTCCACAAATATTTGCTGAGCTCCTGCTGCACAGCAGGTGCTGTCCCGGGAGCAGTCGCTGCAGCATCAAACGAGCCCACCTCATCCCTGCTGTCGCTGGACACACATACTTCCTTTGTGTGTGTGTGTGTGGATGGGGGTGACAGACAATTAACAAAGAAAGAAATGAAGCCAAACAATTGCAGCTTGTGATAGATATTAGAAAAGAGCCAAGCAGATGCTGCGTCAGCTTCATTGGAGAGGTGATCTCTCCTCCGAGCGGAGAAGACCGTTTTAGGCAGGGTGTGCGGCGTGCGCAAGGGCCAGGAGGCGGGTGCCATGCAGGAAGCACGCATTCAAGGCCACGCAGAAGAGAGTATTGAGGGATTATAAGTTCAGAAGTCCTTTCAAAAGTCTCGAGCACAGGGGTCCTCCCTTCACCCCAGCCTCATCTTTCTCTGAGCTCCACGTGCCTTTCCATCTGCCTGCTGGCCAGCCTCACAGCATAGACCCACCTGTGTCTTTCACAAGCAGCCCTTTGCTGTCTTCCCTCTGGGTCTCTGCATCCAGCCTGGCCATGGCTGAGCACCTTGCTCCTTCTTTGGTCTCCTCTTGCTGACCCTTCCTAGCCACGTTCTTAGAGTGTGTGTGTGTGTGTGTGTGTGTGTGTGTGTGTGTGTGTGTTGGGGGCACTGAGGGGGTGTGGGCAACAGGACCATGTGCAGCAGGCGTTTCGAGGGGCTCAGATCTAGGTTCTTATCCCAGGTCTGAGCTTTGCTGTTCAGTTGCCATCATGGGACCGGGCGAGCTGCCTGGTGTAGGGGAGTTGTGCCGTATGGGTGGCTGCAGAGTCAAAAAGGACGATGACATAAGTGACAGAGCTGGCACACAGCATCTATTTGATAAATGACAGCACCTTGCCCTTTCCCTACTAATATTTTAAGGACTGTCTTCTTGCCTTCGTAGCTTGGTTCTTTATATTTGTGAAGCAAAGAGATGGGCAAAATTCTGGGGTAATCGCCGGCTCCCTAAATAGCTCTCTGATGAAACACAAATCGTCCAGCTATCTCTGATTTTAAACAGATAGCTTAATTTATAACCTCATCTTGGTCATTGACTGAGAATTTACTGCGTGCTAAGCACTTCCTGTATGCTTCTGTGAGCTCTCCTCATGGAAACCTTGCAGAGGCAGGTCCATAATTATCCCCATTTTACAGTTCAAGAAACTGAGGCCCAGGAAAGTAAATTGACTGAATTCAAGGCACCCAGCTAGCTAAGGGATGAATCTGAGACAGAAACCCACATTTTTTCAGCACCCTGAACCTGTGTGATCAGTCACAGACCACGCCACCTCCAGCCCACCTGGGACAGGTAGGGAGAGACAACTGGTTTTATTTTCACTATAACCTGAAATCCCAGGAGGTGAGCTGGCTTCTCAAGAGTCTGTGTTAGACAGGACACAGGGTCAGGCCCCAAAGCTGCTCAGGCAATGAAAGTGGGAGTTCTGAGCCCTGTGGGTAGCCCAGACCCTGCCTGGAGCTGGAGACCTCTCCAGAGCAACAGGGCTATAAACACCAGCGACACTTTCAGTACAACATGGAGCCTGAGTCACTGAGTATTTATAGCCAGGCTGGTCTCCTGCTCTGCCAGAACTTATTAGGTTCACTTGGGGCTCGGAGGGTGACAACCTGTTTATCATCCAAGGTGCCCAACCAAACTGTTGAGCCATCCTCTGAGAACGAGATTTGGAGGCCAGCCCATGTTTAGACCTGATCTGACCCCTGCCCCACCCCAACGCAGGCAACTGTCTCCATCCCCAGCTTCTATTGCCTCAGCTCCTCCACCACGCGCCCCACTCCACCTCCAACTCAGCCTGTTAAAATGGGACAGAATGTTGCTTTCTTCGGGAAGTCACGCTTGCTTAATCTGGAAAGGTTATAAACTTTTCCCAGCCCTGCTGCTCTTAGGAAATGCAACTTCTGACCAGTCAGATAGTTAAATCAGTCTTAATATTTACAAGGGCCTTCTATGTACCAGACACGTCATAAGAGCTTGTACATTGGCTAGGGGTGGTAGCACGTGCCTGTAATCCCAGCCCTCGTAAGGCTAAGGCAGGACGATGATTATGAGTCTGAGACCAGCCTGGGCTACAAAAGTGAACTCAAGGCCAGCCTGAGCTGCATAGGGAGACCCTGTCTCAAAAAGACAAAAAAAAAAAAAAAAAATTTGACATTACTCTTTTTAATACGATAATTTTATAAGTTGGATATTAATTTAATATCATTTGTATCAGTGAGGAAAGTGAAGATCAGCAAGGTTGAATAGCTTTGCTCATGACGACACAGTTAGCAGGGCCAAGTTCAAAAGCTGAGTCTTTCTGGGTTCTGGAGTCCAAGCTGTAGGTAAGCTTGGGCAAATTACTTCCCCTTGAGCCTCAGTTTCTGATAGGTTCTGGCTCTTGTGTGAATTGCTAAAGTCATTATGGTGTCATCAAATATGGCCGATGCCCTTAAAACAAAAGACCACCTTCCCCCTTCTTCTCCAGTTCAGCCCAGGACATAATCTCCTTTCACCCTTCCCACCGTCTTAGGGAAGGTCCAATCAGTTTCTCAGGTCTATCTAACCATCCCCTTCAAACCCTGCCCCTGGCAAAAGGTCATAAAAGCCACAGCCTCTCTTTGTCTAGTTCAGAGAATTCCTTGACCTCCCTGAATTCTCTCCATGTCCTCAAAGAAAATAAAGCCCCTTTTCCCCTTTTCCTTCTGCCTGTTTCTCTGCTGTGCCGAGAACCTCTCAGTTTCTTTATCTGTAAAATGGGAACATTGCTACCTACTTCTCACGAGTTTGAGGACTGAACTAACCTGGCACAGAAGGTCCAAGCCACTAATGATGGTCCCTTACTCCTTTGTTCTAATCTGTTTAGAATAATCCACATCTGGCTTGAGCTTCTGGTATTTGAACCTGGGAGCCAGGCTGTTCCCTGTCCTCCCTTCCCCAGTATCCATGTTGAAGTCCTGAGAGACTCAGAACCCAGGGACTGGGTAGGTAGCTGAGAAAGAAAGGGGAAGGGGAAGAAGATAAGTTGGGGTGCTTGCCCAGGGCTCTACTCCCAGTATCTATTCCAGAAAGGACTGGCCTCCAGGCTACTGGGAGCTGGAACCCGAGGTGTCAATACCAAATCTCAGAATGGCCCCTAGGGCCAGATTGAGTGGCTGAGTGGCCAAACCCTGACCTCAGATTGTGGCTGCCTTTGTGACTCCTGCCCCTCTGCGCTGAGTGCTGAGTGCCCGGCTTTCAGCCACGCCCCCCACCCCCTGCACAGGAAGTAGGGGTCCTGTGGGGTCCCTTGCTTAGGGGTGCGCTCTTCTGCTGCCTGCAGGGGCTCTGCTCCCCTTGCCCAGGGGCCAGTGCCTTCTGGCCACGCAGCAGTGAGGGCCCAGCGAGGAGCTCCAGTTTTTCCCTGGGGTTCATGAAAAGTCTGGCTAAGCAGCTCAGGCTCTTTGGGCTCTGATCCATAGCAGCTGCAACTATTTTTATTATTATTTTTAAGTGTATTTGGTACAGGGTCTCACTATGCAGCTCGGACTCACAGTGATCCTCCTATTTTCAGCCTCCCCAGCACTGGGATTTCAGCCATGAGCCACCATGCCCCAACTTGGTGGCCAACTCAGAGAGCCCAGAAGCAGGGCCGGCACAGCATTCGGTGCCAGGGATCAAACCCCAGTCCCTGAGTTTGTCTAAGCAGGTGCTTAGTCTGCTGAGCTATCTCGCCAGTCCTAACAGCAGCAAAAAATTTTATTTTGCTTTAAACCTCATTTATTTATTTGTGTTATGGCCAGCTCAGACTGCCCTGGGGGTGGGGCTAGCGCAGCATGTGGTGCCGGGGATGGAGCTGCGGTCCCTGTGCTTGCCTAAACTTTCCTAGTCAGGTACTTTAGACCACTGAGCCATCTCGCTGGCCCACAGCAGCAAATTTTTAACAGTTTAGGGCTTTCTTTCCAGCCATTTTTTTATACTTCTGTAACATTTTTGATATACCTATTTATTTATATACATAATAATTTTATGTATAATAATTTGATTTACATACATAATTATTTTTTAAACGGAATAAGATCTCCTTCCATATAATCAATGTACATCTTTCTGTTTGGATCTAATGATATATACTGGCATCTTCTCTATTGGTATGAAAAACTCCATGCCATTTTTTAATTGCAGAAATAAATATATTTATATATATTAATTATTAAAAATATATTATTAAATATAATTGTTAAATATATTTGTATACTTATGCACATGCAGTTGGAATGTGTTTTTTTAGGGGAAGAGGAAGGGTCTATAGGGTGTCCAGGGTCTCACTACTAGATCAGACTTGTAGTGACCCACCTGTTTGCAGCCTCCCAAGAGCTGGGATAACAGGCGTGTGCCACCATGCCCAGTCTCAATTGCTGTCCAGCACAGCACTGGGGTGGGGCTGGCAGGGAAGGCCCTGGGAATGAACTCCTGACCCCTGTGCCTGCTTCAAGCGCATTAATCCGCTGAGCTGTTTGGCAGGCCCTGGAATGTTTATTAGGATATGCTTTTGTGTTATGTTTTAGTAAACGTTTTCTTTGGGGGGGGGGTGGCAGTTTGAGACAGTCTCATTATGTAGCACAGGCTGCCCTCAGATTCGCTATGCAGCCTAGATTTTCCTCGAACTCTCTCCCCTCCTGCCTCACTCTCCCAAATGGTGGGATTGCAGGCCTGTGCCACAGGCTAATTTTTTTCTTAAGTATCATTCCTCATTGGATGGTTCAAGAAATTCCTCATAGGTGAGCAAGCCAGGGCTGAACTGCCAGCTGTCTCCAAGGGCAGCCTTTGTTCTGCCTTCTAGCGGCTCAAGTGAGTTTCCCTTTTTGAACATTACAGGAACAGGATTATACAAGATGTACTCTTTGGCTCAACATTCTGTTTGTGAGATTCATCTACAGTGTTGCATGCAGCAATCTGTTTATTCCAAATCTGTATAGTTTTCCACTATGTGACCACAACACAATTTGTTTGTCTATTGGTGGGAATTTAAGTTTCTTTCAATGTTTTTTTTTAAATTACAGACAATATTGCCTCTCCCCATATCCTTATGCGTAAATAGATACGTATGTCTGAATATCTCTATCATAAGGTGGGTGTGATGGCATACAGTTGTAATCTCAGCTCTCAGAGTGCTGAGGCAGGAAGATCACTGTGAGTACAAAGCCAGCCTGAGTGACACTGTAGACTCAACACCAGCCTAAACTACGTAGTAAGATTTTGTCTCAAAACAATAAAAACAAAAATTAAGTTAAATTAAAATTTAACTTGATCAGGGTCAGGGATTTAGCTCAGTAGCACAGTGCCTGTTACCACCCCCCACTCTCCCATCCCCCACTCCTGCTGAAAAGAATATCTCTATCATCAATCAAGTCCAACGAATCACCTATTCGCTTCTTTCTGTCATTTTTCTAGTCTGATATGCTAGATTCCTCAGATTACAGTTATTAAGTCATGTGTATGGATATTTTACATTTTGACTTCATTAAATTGTAGCCCTCCCTAAGATCAAGAAGATGGGTGGTGTCCTCAGCCTTACCCTTCTTCAAACTTGAAAATGATTAATCTCTAATTGCCAATATAACAGAAGAAAAATCAGATTTTATTGTGTCTTTTGTGTAGCTTTTTAAATTAATGAGGACAAGCATTTTTTGGTTTTGTTGGAGGCAGGGGGGTGGCATTGATTCTTTTGTGAATTACCTTTTTATATTCTCTGTTTGTCCTTAAAATCTAATGCATCCAGGAGCTCGATCCTTGGCCTTTCCATGTGTTTCTCATGGTTTTTCCCAGCCAGTTACTTGTCTTTTAGTTTTGTTTATGGAGCAACTGTGAGTTTAAATATAGTCTGTTTTCCCTCCTGCTCTGTGTTTATGATCTGGATACTCCCCCAGGGTGTGTGTGACAAACCCTGGATTCAGATTGGGGCTGGGTAGCAGCAACGGTTGGACCCAAAGACTGTCTCTTAGGGGTACAAGCAAAGGGACAGCAGGGTCAGCAACAAGACCCTGGCTTGGATTCTGCCTGGATGCTTCCTCCGGTCTTGTCATCAGCTCTTTTGGGTGCTATCTGAGAGTGCTTGCCAGACTGAGGCCAGGGCAGTGTTGTGGGGAGGGAGCGGGGGGAAAGATTAAGAGCAAGACCTAGGCTGCCCAGCTCTCTAAGGTCAAGTCCTGAACCATCCAAATTTAATGCTTGTATCTGCCTGTTCAGTGGCCATCACAAAATACCACAGTGAGGTGAATTCAACAACAGAAATTTATTTCTCACAGTTCTGGAGGCTGGGAAGTTAAAGCCCAAGGTGGAGCCAGATGTGGTGGCACACACAAGCAATCCCAGCACTCGGAGGCTGAGGCAGGAGGATCTTTAGGAGTTTAAGACCAGCCTGAACTACAAAGTGAGCTCAAGGCCAGCCTGAGACCCTGCCTCAAAGAGACAAAAAATAAAAATAAATAAAGCCCAAGATAGCGGCAAGTGGGGCCTCCTGAGGCCTCTTCTCTGGGCATGAGGAGGCTGCCACTGGCTATCTATCTCTGCTTATGTGTGTATGGAGGAGGAGGGCAGGATCTCCTATGTTTCTGTTTCTAAGGACACTGTTCTCTCTGGGCCAGGGGCCATCCTCATGATCTCATTAACCTTAATTTTACTGCCTGAAGGCCTTCCCTCACATAGCATTGCATTGGGTGCTGGGGCTTTTATGTGAATTTTGCAGGACCACAAGCATTCAACTCATATGCATGCTCTAGATCATTCCCTAGAAGAGTAACCTGGGTGAATGACTGTGGTGGTTGATACACTGTGTCACCTTGAGAGGTCAGAAGCTTAGGTGGATTGGCTCAGGGACTCCACCCACCTTAGAGTGGCTCAGCACTTAAAGGATATATGAAGGAGTTGAGGAAGGCTTCAGAGCTGTGCCACTTCCTCAGAGGAGATTGATTTTTGCAGCTGCACCACTCTGGAGTTGCTCTGATCTTTTCAGTGGAGCTTCAGTCTTTGCAGTCAGCATGGAAGGAAGAGAGAGAGGCTTGATAGACACTGCAACTACTGCTCCTTCCTCTGCTCTCCACTGTTCTCCACTGCCATGAACTGCTGCTTCTGCCCTGGAGCCAGTTGAGTATGGACTGAAACCTTCACTAACTGTGAGCTAAATAAACTTTTCCTTCCTTAGTTTGGGATGTTGAGTATTTTGTCTCAGCAACAAGTAAAAAGTAACTGGGACAAAATTTGGTGCCAGGAGTGGGGTCGTTGCTGTGGCTACCTGACCATGTTGTTCAAGAACCTTCCCGAATGGCTTATGGGAAAAGATAGGAAAAGTTTGGAGATGTTCCCTACTAGTGATGAACTGGAATGCCTTTGGCTCTTCTGTATGGGAGATTCTGATCGGTGCTCAGGGGACTAGAATGCTGAGAGAAAGCCTCCTGTAAAGACCAGGCTTGGGAGGTTTCTGCTGGGAAGAAGGACTTCATTGGTTGTTGGAATCCAGATGATTGGTGTTGTGGCTTGGCAGAAAGTTTGTCTGCATTTTTCTCCTATTGAAAAACTTTGCCTGACACTGAGATTAAGCACAGTAGACTAGTTAATCTGACAAAGGAAATTTCAAGGCAGTTGAATGTTGAAGCAGTGGCACGGCTATTGTTGGGGGGGGGGTTAGTCACATTTATGTGGATAATCAAGAGCAAAGAGCCCATCAGGATGATTTAAAATGTGTGTTTGGCCAGAAAGGAAGCAGTAGAGTATCTATGGACTGCAAAGATAGAGCTGAGATCTTTCTGGCCCAAGAAGAACAGGAGAATAGAATAGATGTTCTGAGGGCATCATAGGAGGCAGCAGGTCCTTGCCCTTTGCAGTCTGAGAACCACAAGGATGAGGGCCTTTGCTTTGAAGAGAAATCCATAGAGCCCTGTATTAGTCAGAGTTTTACTTAGAGGAATGGATATAATGTAAGGAACAGATATTATCACAAGACATACAATGTATAAGGAGTTATAAGATTGGCTTACAGCAGTCAGTCACAGAGTCAGATGAGGAAGTGTGCAGAGGGCGTCTGCACCCCCCCCAGACTGAAGAATTCAGTCCCAAGGTCTGAAGCTCACTGCAGTGCCCCATCCAAGTCTCTATTCATCAGCCAATGGGTCTGTGACAGAAGACTGAAGAGTCTGAGATGAACACTGAAGAATCTGCAGTGGAAGCTGAAGGATCCAGGCTGGAGGGTGAGGAGTCTGCTCTGCAAGCCAGGCAATGAAATCTGAGCTGAATGTGAAGACTAAAGTTCCTTCAAGGAAGTGGAAGTTCAGCCCCTTCCTCAGCTCCTTTGTGTGGTCTCTTTGTGCTAAGTCACTCTGGAGCGGGTCCATTGCATCCTAGGGTGGGACTTCTCCCCCACCAGCAAGAAACCAAGTTGACACAGTGTATCAACTACTACAAGCCCCATGTTCCAGAATGGAGGCAGCAACCACACCAGGTACCAGAATGGCAGGAGCATAGAGAATTTGTTCCTTGGAACCAGGTCCAAGAGAGAAGAAAGCCTGGCTACTGCTCCAGCTGGCAGTAGACTTTGGCATCATTCACATGGTGCTGGTTTTAGGCACTTTCAGAATGCAGGAGTTCTGAAGTTAAGAAAGCTTCCACCTAGATTTCAGAAGGCCTGGGAGGCCAGGCAGTGTGCCCATGAGAAGGCAGTATGAAAACCTGTGAGTGAGAAGCCTATTTAGTGGAAACCTCAGAAGTTTGAAAAAGCTGGGAATGTGGATTGTCTAAAGAAAGCTGCAAAAAGGGAGCAAAGCCTCCCAAGAAAAAAGCCATGGGAGCTACTACTAAGTATGCCTTAGGGGTGGAACCATATAAGGCTTTTGGAGCTTACAACTTGTTACAGGTCGCTTCAGTTATTCCACGTGGAACTGCAGGACTTAATGTTTGACCTTTTGGATTTTTAGACTTGTTTCAGTCCCAGTGGTTTTATCCTACTATGTATACTTTTTGTTATGGTAATGTTTATCTTATACCTTCAAATGTTGAAAGTGTTTAACTTTTCATTTCTACAGGAGTTTACAGCTAAGAACTGTCTTAGCTTTTGGAGGAAACTTGAGGCTTGGACTTTTCAGCAATGCTGAAACTATTAGGACTTTGGCAACTCTTGCAGATAAACAAGTGTCTTTTGCATAAAAAGATGTGCATGAGTCTTTGTGGGGCAGGGGCAAAACACTACAGTTCTCATGTAATATAATGTTGATAGTTAATGGTGATTCTTAGTAATAGCTAAATCTGTCTTATAATGTTGAAGTTGCAAAATGTTGGTAAGCATGTCTTTGTGTGTGGAGACTGTTTTAAAATAGAATATGTGTAGGTACCAAGTTGACAAGGGATGAAGTGTGTGCTTAATACATTGTATCAACTTGAGAGGCCAGAAACTTAGTTGGATTGGCTCAATAACTCCATGCCCTAGTGCATGGCAGGCCCCATCATAGGGCAGGAAGGGCCTGCCCTACAGTGACCCAGAACTTAAAGAGTATTCAAAGGGCTTGAGGAAGGCTTCAGAGCCCCACCACTTCCTCTGAGCTCTGCACCACTTCTCAGCTGTGCCCCTTCGTAGGAAGAGCTTGATCCTTAAAGCCATGCTAGTTTCTCAGAGGAGCTTGATCTTCACAGCCTCGCCATGTTGGAGGAGCGCCCAACTTGGCAGTGGAGCTCCAGTCTCCTTAGTCAGCATGGAAGGAAAGGAGAGAGGCTTGATAGATGCTGCAACTGCTGCTCTTCCTTTACTCTCCACTCTTCTCCATCACCATGAACTTCGGTCTTCTGCCCTGGAGCCAGCCAAGGATAGACTGAAACCTCCATTGTGAGCTAAATAAACCTTTCCTTCCTCAATTTTGGGTGTTGGGTATTTTGTCCCAGCAACAAGGAAAAAGTAACTGAGACAGTGACCTAATCTCTCTGTAACAGTTTTCTCATCTGTAAAATGGGAATGATAATGATACAGGCCTCTCGTGAATTGATAAATTACTTAATACCATAAAATGGTATTAAATACAGATATTTACACCTTTTCATCAGTGTGTTGTATCATGGTTGGTCTGTGAGAGTAGAAAAGGAGGATACAGTTGAAATGCTATGTCAGAGGAGGCGCTGCCAGGTCAGGCATAGTGGTGCATGTTTATAGTCCCAGCACTTGGGAGGCTGAGGCAGGAGGATTGTTGTAGGATTGAGACCAGCCTGAACTACAAAGTGAGCTCAAGGTCTGCCTGAACTGCATAGTGAGACCCTGTCTCAAAAAGATACACAAATGTGCATGTGTGCGTGCGCACACACACACACACACACACACACACACACACAAAGACACTGTCTTTGGATCACTTGTGTGAGGAAGGCCAGGTACTGTGTTATGAGGATACGCAAGTGCCTCTCCTTATGGAGAGCACCTATTGACCATGTGCAAGCGCCATCTTGAAAATTGGATTCTCCAGCTCCAGTCAACATTTTTTTTAAAAAATGTATTTGGTTGTTGCAGGGTCTCACCACACAGCTCAGATTCATGGTGATCCTCCTGCTTTCAGTCTCCTCAGTGCTGGGGTGACAGGTGTGCACCACAGTACTTAGACTGTGGCCGGCTCAGCCTGCTCTAGATGCGGGGCTGGTACAGCATGTGGCACCGGGGATCGAACCACGGTCCCTGTGCTTGCCTAAGCTTGCTTAAGCAAGTGCTTTAGTCTGATGAGTTATCTTACTGGATGCCTCTTCTTTTTTTTTTGAGACAGGGTCTCACTATGCAGGTTAGCTAGCTTTGAGCTCACTATGTAGCCCAGGCTGGTCTTGAACTTGCAACAATCCTCCTGTCTCAGCCTCCTGAGTGCTGGGACTATAGGT
>PVKN010022667.1:0-15072 GCA_004027915.1 Capromys pilorides
TTAGAGCACAGGTTCTCTTATGTCCTGAGTCCTCACTGACCTTGAAGGGCTAGGGCCAAAATGTTGGCTATCCTTGTAGCTCTTCTTTTTCTCCAATTTTTGGACTGTTAACTTACATTCTCAACCCTCCAGCAGAGAAGCTTCATGATACTATTACTCTATAACATAGGTGATTGAGTTTAACATCACTGTCTTTCTGAGTATCAAACATCTTAGACTTATCTTGCAATTGGTATTTTCTGTCAATCACTGATATTCTAATAAATCTCTTTAGAATTTGATAAAAACATTTACACATTTTTACACAGATATTTAGAAATCCAAAGATGTACAAATTGTAGCCTGTCAAGCGTGTGGCATTTTGCCTAGTCTCTTACTCTCACTTAATATCCTTTTTTGTTAAGCAACCATTTACTTGAGAGAGAGTATACCAGTAACTGAATTTACATTGGAAGAAGTGCACATCTAAAAGACCAGAGCAACATGCATTCCAAGCATAGTTCCAGTGTTGCACGCTGTTATCATCAATGTGAAAAACTTTTTGAAGGTTCCTAGGACCAATAGAATTCATCCTGTGTAAAGAAGTGTATGGTTTCCTGCTATGTTTCCTCTCTTTTCTGCTTCCAGTCACTTCGTTGTTTAATCCATAAGTCTTTGATTTCCATTCAGCTGTGTTATGCTTTTCCATTTTTATTTCTTTTTTAGATTTTTTACACTAGAGAGACTATATGATATTTACACATGTAGGTCTGGTTTATTTCACTTATGAGTATATGTTCAATATACATCCATTTATATATGAAGTCTTCCAGCTTATCATTCTTTATAGCTGAGTAATATTCCATTGTATAAAATATCACATCTTTTTCAACCATTCTTCAAATGATAGACATTTTGGTTGTTTCCAAGGTTTGGCTATTACAAATTGAGCTGCTGTGAACATAGGTGCACAGATATCACTATGGTATGATGTTTTCAGTTCTTCTGGGAAAATTTCCAGTAGGGGCATAGCTGGATTGAATGGGATTTCCAGTTCTAGTTTTCGAAGGAGTCTCCACACTGCTTTCCATAAGGGTGCACCAATCTGCATTCCCACCAGCAGTGGAGAAGGGTTCCCTTTTCCCCACAGCCTCTCCAACACTTGTTGTTGGTTGATTTCTTTATGGTAGCCATTCTTTCTGGGGTGAGATGGTATCTAAGTGTTGTTTTAATGTGCATTTCATGGATGACTAGTGATATGGAGCATTTCTTCATGTATTTATAGGCTTGCTGAATTTCTTTCTCTGAGAAGTTTGTGTTCATCTCAGATGTCCATTTCTGGATTGGATCTTTGAATTTTGGGAGCCTAGTGGTTTTTAGTTCTTTATAAATTCTAGATAGAAGACCTTTGTCTGAATACTTATTAGTTAAAATCTTTTCGAAATTTGTGGGTTGTCTTTTCACTCTGTTAGTAATTTCTTTTGACGTGAAAAAACTTCTCATCTGGAGGAGGTCCCATTTGCTGATGCTTTCAAGCATTAAAAGTGCATTTTGATTTTTGTCCATGAACTTTTTGCCTACCCGAATGTCTTCAAGGTTTTCTTCCACTTTCTCTTCCAGGAGATTTAATGTTTCTCTTTTAACATTTAGATCTTTAATCCATTTAGACTTTAGTTTAGTGCATGGTGATAGACTTGGGTCAAGTTTTAGTTTTCGACATGTAGAGAGCCAGTTTTTCCAGCACCGTTTCTTAAAGAGGCTATCTTTCTTTCAGTAAGCATGTTTGGTCCATTTGTTGAAGATAAGTTGGCTGAGTGTGTTTCTATTTGCTTCTGCATCTTTTAATCTATTCCATTGATCCTCAGGCCTACTTTTTTGCCAATACCATGCTGATTTTATTACTGTACCTTTAGAGTATAACTTTAGGTCAGGAATTGTAATGCCTCCTGCCTTACCTTTGTTGTCTTTTTTGGTTCCAAATAAATTTTAGGAATGATTTCTCCAGATCTGTGAGGTATATTGATGATATTGTGATAGGAATTGCATTAAATCTGTATAACAATTTAGGGAGTATGGCCATCTTCACAATGTTGGTTCTTCCTTTCCAGGAGCAGGGAATATCTTTCCATTTTCTGAAATCTTCTAGGATCGCTTTTTTCAGAGTACTGTAGTTTTCATTGAAAAGATCTTTTACTTCCTTAGTTAGGTTAACCACTTATTATCATTAAGCACCATCATTACATTTAAACTTACATACTTACGTTTTAGTTTAGAAACAATCAACTCATACATTAACATCTTCTGTCTTCAAAAACCACAATAACACAGGTGTCTTAGCATTACTACCATTGGGATAGCCTATTAGCAGAAAATAACTGGAAAAAAATCCATATTAGAACAATTAAGAAAAATAGGAAAAAATGTCTTGGACTATAGAAAGGAAGTAACTAGCTCAATTAGTGCTAAAACTCAGTCATACAGAAATATTACAATCACGGGCTGGCAAGATCACTTAGCAGACTAAGCACCTGCTTAGGCAAGTGTGGAGACCAGAGTTTGATCCCTGTTCCTGCATGCTTTTTCAGGTCTGCCCCTGGGATGCACTGAGCCACAGTTGAATCTGGGTGTGGTGGCACATACCTGTAATCCCAGTGCTGGGGAGGCTGAAAGCAGGAGGATCACTACAAGTCTGAGTTGTACAGTGAGACCCTGTACCAAATACATAAATCTAAAAAAAAAAGAAATATTACAACCACGATGGTTTTGCTATAGGATTTGCCACAGAATGGGTGTTTCATGATAAATAGCTTTAGAAAATTCCAGGTGAAATAAATTTAAATTGTTTCTTGATCATAGAACCAATCAGATTCTTTATTGTGTTAGCCTGTGTTGGGAATCTCCAAGAGGAAAGTGTGATGTAAGGACCTTGGCCATAAAACCCTTCTTTCATGGAGCAGCCTCTGCATCTTGTATTCCATCATTCCGTGGAACACTCTTTCATACAGCCTATGACAACATGAGTTTTCCCTCCACCTCTGTTATTTCCCTAGCAACCTAAGTTATTGTGTTCTGTCAGAGAATTAAATTCTAGAACATACAAGGTTATCCTTCTCTTTAGGGGCTAGCTGGAAAATTGTCCTCATATCTACTATCGGCACTTATGTCCTCTGAGAAAAATGTGACTACAAGGTCCTCTTTGATACTCTTGGGACAGAAAATATCAGCTCTCCTCAGAGTTTAAGAGAAAATGAAAGTAATAAAATAGAAACGATTTAAAGTTAGCTGTGGTGAACAATGAGAGAACATTCTGATTGCACTGTTAACCCTTGTTCCCTCCTTCTCCTATCATCCACTTAATTAAAAGTCTAGAAGAGAATCAGACATAAGGCCTGGAACCAAAGCCGCAAGTTAAGAATGACATTAGCAACTAGAGTTACAATTTCTGCAAGCCTTTGCAAAATTCTGCAGTAACTGCTATTGAATGGGCATCTAATTAGGACATCAAATAATACTGGGTCTCAGCATTTAACTGCTTAGCTTGACATGTTAAGGAGAGGCAAAGCCTGTAGTCAGCATTCCAGACCAATAGAATATGACAGACATCCCTGTGCCCAGTTGACTCACTCAGCAATGCAGTGATCTGCATTCTTTTCTGGCTGTAAACCATCCTGTAGATCTTACAATTCTGGTACTTCAGTGGGAAAATTGTTCACTGACATTTTGAATGACATGTGGTCAGCCTACAACGACCTGCAAGGAACTGTTGATATTACTTTTTATTTAGGCTCCCTTTAGATATTCCCTGGGTCATAAATACATAGCAATCAGAGCTAATCTGAGATTGTTGATGTGACAAGGGAAAGAGTCTGGACTTCTGAGTAGCGCCTCTAGCACCGACCACTTTTATTGACAGAGTACTGTGCTGGATAGCTAGTAGGTGGGCAGCTTGCTGCACCCAGCTGAATTAAACTAGTGTGGTGCTAGGTACGAGAGGCTCACCTGAGGGGTGTTGCCAGGAGCATAAAGGCAGAACAGGAGAAGTTGAAGAAACACTGTTAGGGATACTGTTCTGAGAAGCTGTTGGAAGCTGCTAATTCTCTTGGGCTATTCTGCTGAAGGACCTTGTCAGGCTGGCTTTCCCAATGAACTTTGAAGAAGCTTGGCTCTTCATCTTGAGCATTGATTCCTGGCTCTGCAGGGCAAGGTTGTCCACTGCTCAGCCTCATGAAGTTGTAGCATTGGCTTTCCTGATGAGAACTCAGCTTTCCTCATTGCTGGAGGAGCGCAGGACCTCACTGCTGCTATGGGTGGCTCTGGTACATGGGGGGAGCTCTAGTGCTTACCTTGAGTGCTGCTTCCTAGCTCCATTTCCGATTCCTCAGCTTGCCAGCACAGATCCTTCATCCTACTGGCATGGACTTCCTAGCTTCCACCACTGAACTTTGGGCCTTTCCAGCACAGATCTGTGAAGCCTGCCTGCATGGGACTTAGTTGTGGATTAGGCCTCCAGTTGGACTGGGAGGAGGCATTGCTATGAGCTCTAGGCCCTCAGCTGGATTCATTAGCACTTAGAGTGTGGATCGATTTCCTGCATTTGTAGTATGTTATTCTTGGATGATTCATTATAAAATGCCACTGTAAAATGTGTCCTGTACTATATATATTGTTCACCCTGAAAAACCCCACACGTAACAATTACTACGTAAAACCATGTCCCAGGTCTTTAGTGCTCTTCCCTGCTCAGCTCGAGCCTTAAAACTACATGACCAAGACAGTCTAGCTTAAAGGGCTGTTTTAGTATTCCATTCAAAGGAAAAGGCATGAACTGGTAGTTACGTAGTCATAGGTATCAAGTGGGGCTCCTGGACTCATGTACTGCCACTAGCTAAAATAACCTCAAGCCTCAGAAACTACACCTTTGGAAAACTCTGGTGCACTCGTATACTGGGTTGCAAAAGTACAAACATCATTCCCAAAGGGGATAAGGAAAGGAAACATCTTTCTTTTCCGACAACTGTTGATCAAAAGTGAGACAATCACAGATTACTGTATGTCAGCGGTGCCAGTGTCTCAACTTACGTGACACTTGCTATAGTATTTCTCTTTTTTAATGAAGAATTATTATTATTAATCATATTGGTAGATCTCTACTTCGCATTTTCCACTTTTGATGTGGGCTTGTCCACAAGCACAGGTGATGTTTATATAATTAATTTTTTTTTTTTACTTTAATATGTGATTAAATCTAAAAGATGTCCAGTATAACTGGAGAGCTTTGTCCTATTTTTCCAGAGTCAGAAAAATGAATATCACCTCTTCAAAAATAAGATGTACAATGTTAGCTCATAAACACTGTACACTTAAACAAGACAGCTCACGGAAGTCACTGCTTAAAGTCTAGGTGGCGTTAGGAGGACTAAAAGCCATTGCCTTTGCCGGTCCTTTCTGGACAGCTACTCACTGAGCCATGGTTGAAGGAGTAGAAATAAGGGACTTGATCAGTTTGGAGACGTGAACAAGAATAAAAACGATGCTGTGCTGTCATAGAGCTGATGTAGAACAGCCTGCACACTCTCGTTGCATGGTTCTGTTGTTTATCACATCGCTGGTTGGTGCTCTTCTATGCACAGCAGGTTAGGTCTGAAGACCCCCATTGCAAGCTGCAAATGTCTTCTGTCAAAAGTGAATTTACTACACCAACCTGGGAACATGACAGCTTAGCAAGCAGCACTCTGTGAAGGGTTGGTTGTTCTCTGTCCTGACGAGGTGGTTGGCTGGACCTAGAGGCTCACTGCTCACTGCTAGTGCCCAGCATTGAAGAAGACAACCCTTGGGCCAGCCAAATAGCTCAGAGGATAAAAGCACCTGCAAGAAGGCTCAGGGGCCCGGTATTCCATCCCCGAGCCTGTTGTGCTGGCCCCGCCCCCAGGGCACTCTGAAAGGGCAATTGAGACAGGACGTGGTGGCACAGGCCTGTAATCCCAGCTCTTGGGAGGCTGACATCCCTTACAATGAGCTCTGGAGAAACAACACTCAAATTCAAAATATAATTTCTGCTAAATATGTGCTGCTTTTGCATCTTCTTTGAAAAGTAGCAAAGTTGTAAGTTCAATCATTGTTTTCTGGGAACTACATGTATGTCAATATCAGTCACTATTATTATTTGTTATGGCAATAAACCCAAGGGCAGAGAGCTCAAAAAGCTAAAAGCATTGTTCAGTTAGAAACTGAGCTACAAATTTTTATTTTATAATAAAGTTCATAAAAATATTTATCTACAACTTGCTATCTACTGCAAAAACCAGAAGACACAAATTTGAGGAATCACCAGCTTATATAGCACATACAGAAAGTTCAATATTAAAGATAAAAATATCTGTGTCTTGCATAAGTTTATATATAAATTTTGGCAGCACATAGTTTTGTACTAAATAAAAAAAACCCTAAATAGCCTAACCATATTAAGAAATCTTTAGAGCAGAAAAATGCTTAAAATTAGTCATAATACACATTTAATTACACCCTAAAAAACTTATATTTCACTAATCAAATAGAGGCCATCTTTGCCAAAATGTGAAAATATTATACACACATCTGCACAAAGTTAGACCAGTGGAATACAAAACTTTTTAGGGGAAAACAGCATTAAACCCCATTATGGAAATACCTACTTTCTTTGCTGCCAACCATCTCTGCCTGCCTCTGAAGTTTGCAGAACCCACAGCAAGAATACACACGGAAGCCCACATCCTATAAATCTAAAATTTTGAGAGATAGAAAACTGTTAAATCAAATGTTTGTTCCATAATCACACACTTTTATAATGGCCTGAGAAGCCAGGTTAGAATTTAGAATTCTCAGCGCTTTGGAATTCCTGTGAGGAATGTGACAACATGGGGGAAACAGCCCTCCCAGCCCAGCTCGTCCTAACCTCTGTCTCATTTCAGCCCAGTCCTGCCCTCAAGTACAGGGTCTTTCAGGAGCCTCTCTTCCAGTCCATTATATCTGGCCCTACTTTAATCTTACGGGATGCTCACACTAGTAGAGAAATAACCCTTGGATTGAAGAACCCAAAGAAGATGGCTTCTCATGCCAGAAGCAGGTTGGGACCATTTGGCAGAGAATTCTGGAGTCTAAGCCACCTGGACTTTTATCTGAGTGGGCATGTCTCTCTGTCTTCTCACATTTAAGTTGAACTAGAAAGTGAGCCTTCCAAGGTCTGAAGTATGGCAGCTGTCTCCCTGGCTAAGATTTATTTATTTATGCATGCAGGGGAGGGGAGTACCAAGAATCAAACTCAGGACCTTGCACTTGCCAGGCAGGCGTTGTGCCACTGCGCTATTTCCCCAGCCTTTCTAGCTAAAAGATTTAGATCATGGTCAGTGGAAACATAATCAGCAGACTTCCCGAAAAGTTGAAGTTTTTAAAAAGTTACTTTGAAAATCAATTTAAGTGCCTAGAATTAACACATACACACACACACACACACACACACACACACACACACACACTCTACCACCACCGCTGTTGCCACCAGCACAACCCTGATGTTTTGAAATGAAGTAAGAATCATTACTAAGCCAGGGCATGAAAACAGTTGAGCTCCAAAGACACCTAAAGAGGGCCAGCTTCATGAGTCTGTGGCCTGTGTAGTCATACAAGGTCCCCATGCCAGAAAGGACTTCACATTCTGTTTCTTGCTCTCCTGACTTGACATCTAGTAATTTTAATAAAGGTCCTCACATTTTTATTTTGCACTGGCCTCTGAAAATTAGGTCCTTTCACTTGGCAAAAAAGACCCTCCCCACCCCATCAAACTTGTAAGCAGCTTCCCTTTGAGAAAAAGCTGGTAAAGTATCTCACCTGATGATTTCACTTTTACCACCAAGCCTGAATAAAAATGTCAAGGTAGAGGGGGAAAATGGTGTTTAAAGGGCAGTGGGAGTCTTTGAAGACCTTACCAGGATCCATTGGACAATTTAGCTTGGTCCTCATCATTCTGAAATTGCCTCACCCACTTCTGCTTACTGCCTGATTACTCATCCCCATACCTTTTTGCCATTTCTTCCCTCCCACCCCTTTCTTGTTCCAATGTGATGCTTTGCTTTTTCTTTGTAAATTGTCTTGAATTTTCTTATACTTTTGAGATTAAACTTTAAAGATAATTTTATTACTAAAGCAATATTTAAGGCAGAGGTTTTCCAGCACATCGCTATTAATCTAGGACAAGTCTATTTTAAAGAAAGAAAGAGGAAGAAGATTTGTAAAGGGCAAGGGCTGACCTTGGCAGATCCTCCCAGCAGGGACAGCGCCAGCTGCTCTGCTGAGGTGTCTGCAGGGAAACCCAGGCTGAAATTGTCTTTGGCAATAAAATCTCCCAGTGAAAATGTTCCCTTCGCTTTTGCTTACCATTACAATCAGCATCCTAGTCATGAAGTCTGGCCTAGAGTTTGTTAATTCACTATTTCCTAGTCCACCCAGGCCACCATAATAAAATGACATACATGGGTAGCTTATAAATAGAAGAAATATATTTCTCAACCGTTCTGACTGTGGAAAGTCCAAGATTCAGATACCAGCAAATTTGTTGGCTAGTAAGGACTAGTTTTATGGGTCACAGATGGCACGTCTCATTCTCTCTTCAAATGATGGAAGGAATAAGTCAGCTGTTTTGGGTATGGGCCTCCCTCATGACGACTACCCTCATAGCCTAGTCACTTCCCCAAAGCCCCATTTTCTAATTTTATCATACTGGTAGTTAGGTTTTACCATGTAAATTGAAGGGGGGCATCCAGACTATAATGAATACTCTCCAGATTTTCTTCCACGTATCCCTAATTTCTCTGTCAGTCACTAAGAGGCCCAGACTCTTTAAAGATGGACAACAGAGCTAAGGAGATAGCTTGGTGGTCTAAGCACCTGCCTGGCTCATGTAAGAACCCAGTTTCAATCCCTGGTACTGCATGCTGTGCCAGGTGCCTTGTGCCAGCCACTGAAACCAGGCGTGGTGGCACACGCCTGTAATCCCAGCACTAGGGAGGTTGAGACAGGAGAGTCCATATAAGTCCAAGCTGCTAAAAGACGGACAACAGACAGAAGTTGGATAAACCAACCATGAAAATGAAGGGCTACCAGCTCTCAGCTGGGCAGCAGACATTCTGTGCAAGCCACTGGTGTGGCTCTCTCAGGCAGAGCACAGAGAACCAAGGAACTGACTGGAAACCTAAGGCAAAATTCTCTAGGTTGAGTTATTCTGAAAGGACCACGGAGATAGAGGCTCAGTACAGAGGAACATTCAAGGCCAAAATGGCCACAGACATGAGTGGCTTTCTGGACTATAGGGACAGAACCTCAGCCTTCCATACATTCCAAAGCTCTCTAAACCTCTTCCCTCCAAGGAAATCAACCAGGAGACAGAGACACAGAAATGATGGGAATGCAATACTCTGAAAGTGCTACTTCTTGGATTTCTATAAGATTTACAGATCCTATTCTTTGCTTCTCTGAGATACGATTTTGTTACATTGCTGAGCTTGATCCTGGATGTGATATTCTTATATTAATACAAGATAAAATGTGGGCATAGACCCATGAAAATAGCCTTATCTTTAAAGCTGGGTAAAAGAAGAAGTGGGGTATATGTTAGAGGTTTCAGATAGCAGCCATCTACCAATGGAAATATTTCAGTATTAATAGTAGCCCCTATTACATGAGTTCTAACCAACTGAATATTATCTTTCTTCTTAAGTTGCCCTTGGATCAAATAAACATGAAATCAAACACATCTGGTTTGGAATCTCTCACTGTCAGTTATAAGTAGTGGCCTTAAGTAGGTTATTTAACTCTTTGGCTCTCTATTTACTTGTTTTAAAACTGGAATAACTCATGAGATTTTTTGTGTGTGACATTTACATGAGATAACATATGTAAAGTGCCTTTCATGATGACACCCCCCTCCACTCTGCCCCTCAACTCAAACTTTTGCTCACACGAAATTCAAGAATGTGTTTCAGGAGAGCAGTATTGAAAAAGAACGACATGAGGTAACAGTTTTATGTCACATGCTGCAGGTACAGCCCATGTGTGCCTGGCCCTGTGTTGGTGTTGTCCATATTATGAGGCAAGACATCCTACAATGATCACAGAAGGTGAAAATCTCTGCTTTGGTTTTGGTTTTTGAGATCAGGTGTCATGATGTAGCCCAGGCTGGCCACAAACTTGTGGTAGTCTTCCTGCCTTAACCTCCCAAGTCCTTGGAATTGTAGGCATTCACTACCATGCCTGACATGTGAAGTATAAGTTTCTATGCTCATCAGGTCTTTTTTGGGGTTTGTGTGTAACAAATAATAAAAATGGCTAACATTTATAAAATACTGAATAGAACTCTAAAAGTTTTACTCATCAGTGCTTATTTTCATTATTGTGACATATCTATGAGATATTAATTATATTATGCACAGAGAGACACAATAAAGAGAGAAGAAAAGGGGTAGACAGACAGACAGAGACAGAGACAGAGATGGAGAGAAAGAAAGAGAGACAGTGTTATGGTTTGTGTCTAGTTGTCCCCTCCAAAGCCTCATGTAGTCATGGGGTGGGGACTTCTAGAGTTTGAGATTAACTCATGATGCACAGAGATTATGGGTGACCCAAGAATGAGATTATGAGTCTGAGTACTGCTAGGATTATGGGTGTGGCCTGAGGTGGATAGCCTGAGGCAGACAGCCTGAACATAATATAAGAGAGACAGAGAAACAGACATTTTCTCTATGTTGCTCTCTGTTACTATTGTTGGCCTGTTGCCATTGTTGCTGTTCCACCTCCATGAAGTGTTGCTCTCTGCCATGTGCTCCTCAACCTTGGAGACAGCCCAGTATGGACTGAAACCACCAGTAACTATAAGCTAAATAAACCTTTCCTGCCTTCATTTTGGGTGTTGGGTATTTGTCCCAGAAACAAGAGAAGAGTGACTAAGACAGACAGAGAAAGGCTCTCTATAAGGTAATGATACTGGCTGACAAGAGTGGATGCTGAGCAATTCCATGATCTGCTACATGCAAGCTAGAGACCTGGGAAGGCTGGTGCTATAATTCAAGAGTCTGAGAGTTGAAGAGTATAGATTTCACTTCAAGCCTTTAGGCCTCAGAACCAAGAGCACAGAAGGCAAGTGAAGATGATGTCCCACGTCAAAGATCAGGCAGACAGGAAACAAATCCAGGCTTCACCCATCTTTTCACTCTCTTCCGGTCTTTGATGGATTGGATGAGGCAATGCACGTTGGGAAAGGCCATCTGCTTTACTCAGACCGTGAATCCAAATGCTAATCTCTTCCAGAAACATCATAACAGACACACCCAGAGCTAATATTCAATCAGATATCTGGGTACCCTGAAACTCAGTTAAGTTGACACATAAAACTGACCATCACAGGAAGTTTTGTAACTGACCCTGTTTTGCAAGTGGGGAAACTGTGATTCAGAAAAAACAAGTAATTGGTATGTAGTGTACAAGCTGTGAAGTGCCACTGGAGTCTGAGACCTTGGCTTAAATCCTAGTCCTGGAGAAGTTACCAAATTCCTCAATTTCCCCATGCCAATGTGAAAATAACAAGGGTATTGAATTTCCCAGAGTTCTGGCAGGAAACAGATGGCACACTCACACGGGGAAATCGAAGATGATTTATAGAGCCCTGGGAAGGATTCAAAGAAAACTGTGAAAAAAAAAAAAAAAAAAAAAAAAGGCAAAGCATGGTGGTAATGGAGGACAAAGCCTGGCAATAGTGAAGAGGCACCCCAGGCCTAAAAAGCAAAGGACAGCAGTGGCTTCAGGAGCCATTAGTGCCGAGACTCTAGCTGTCACGATAGCTCTGGCTGCAGAAGAGGCCCTGAATAGGAGCATCGGTTTCAGCTGAAGTTACGCAGCCATTTCCAACCCATATCCTGACCCAGTGAAAAAGTTGGAGACTCAGGAAGCCATTTAAGATACAGTGATAGTCACAGGGTGAGGCAAAGTAGACCAGTGCTCCAGAGAGACAAAGAAAATATTCACCATTAGTGCTCTCCAGAGAGAGCCCTCATCAACCACAACATACCCTGACATGCATGTATACACAGGTGTGCATACACTCGAACACAAAGAGAGACAGACACAGGAAGATTTATTTTGAGAAATTGCTACTCACTATCATAGGAATATCAAGTCTAAGATTTGCAGAGCACCTGGGCAGTGGAAATTCAGGAAGAGTTGACACTGTAGTCTCAAATCTGAATTCCACAAAGTATCTGGATGGAAACTCAGGCAGAGTTCCTATGCTGCAATCTGGAGGAATATTCCCTTTTCAGGAAATCTCAGTTTGCTCTTAATGACTTGCTTCTCCGAGGCCCATCCGTTCTTTGGAGGCTAATTTGCTGTACTTGAAGTCTACTAATTTAAATGTCAGTCTTATCTTTAAAACAAATCCTTTCACAGAAACATCTACACTAGTGTTTGTCCAAACCACTGGGTTCTTTAAGTTGGTCAATTTGACTCATAACATTAACCATCGCTGGTATCTACACCATAGCTGTGTCGTGGGAATGTCCTCCATGTGTTTACATTGAGTTTCTACCCCATCACTTGTTTGAAAGAACAATAATATGTTCTGCCCTCTATAATAGTAAATATCCAGGAAATGTTCATTATTTTTAGTATTGCTTGTATTCAACTCTTTACTGGGTTAGCCAGCTTTTATTGCTTTAAACTAGTGATTTACTTTTTAAGAATCTCTGTTCTCTTGTCTACAGTTGAACTCAGCTCGGTGAGTTACATCTTAGTTCAGTGCCACAGCAATTATAATACTCTAGATCTAAATTATCTGCCAAAGATTCATGTGTTCAAAATGGGAATTTTGGAAACTGATTGTATGATGAGAATTTCATCAGTGGGTTAATTCACAGATGAATCATGACACTTACATGCTATCTTACTCCAGGAAAAATGGCCCTCAGCAGAAATCATGTAACAATAAATGCTAGTGAGGCTACGGGGAAAAAGAAACCTTCTACACTACTGGTGGGAAAGTAAACTCATTCAACCTCTGTGGAAGTCAGCATGGAGGTTCTTCAAAAACCAGAAATTCAGTTTGACCTAGCTACTTCTCTTCTAGGCATCTCCCTCAAAGAATTAAAGGCATCATTTTATAGTGATACAGGCATTCCCACTTTTATAGCAACAGAATTTATAATAGCTAAATCTTAGAAACACCCTACAGTCCACCAACAGTTACATTGTATTATTGGTATTGTCAGGTATTGGAAGCAGGAAGTGAGATTTCATTCAAAGGAGTGGATCATGGGGGAGGGGGCTAGGACACTGGGGGTCACATCTGGCCTCCCGTCCCTTCCTTTCTGGCTCTGTCCACTTCCCTTTGCTTTCTGACTTCCATGAAGTGAGCTGCTCTGCTCTACCACGCCCTCCCTCGTGATGTTTTGCCTCACTTCAAACCCATCACCATGGAACCAGCCAACCATAGACTAAAACCTCTGAAATTGTGAGCCAAAATAAATCTTTCATCCTTCACGTTACCCACCTCTGGCATTTTGTCACAGTGACAGAAAGGCATTTGTCCTGTGTCACTTAATTCTTCTCTACTCCAGTCCCCTATGTCCCTCAAGTTGCAACCTGAGGCACATTTTCCTTTTAAAGAATGAAATGGATTCAAATACTACTATCATTACCACTACTAACAACAATAATAATGATAAGCATTGAAGAGTCTCACACCTGAGACTTTCTGTTTAAGGCAACATGAATTTTTGTCTTTTTAAATCAGGAATACTGAGGAAAGTCCTTACTGGTGTATCACAGGGATTCTGATTAGGCTGGAGTCCCAGGCAAAGCTACATGTGCTATGCATGGTTATCAATAAACCAGACACTGGAGGAGAGTCAAATAGTTAAGTACTGCAACCACCCAGTGCAGTTGGAATGTAAATTACTTAGTGGTACACCGGTTAAACAGATAATGTATGAAGTGTTTTTAAAATAGATCTTGATGATATCCTATTTCAATAAATATTATATAATAATTATTTCTCTTTTTTAAAATGGTATAGGGTCCCACTATGAAGTTTGGACTCATAATGATCCCCCACGTGCTGGAATTAGAGGTCTAAGTCACCACACCCGGTTCAGGGGCTGTCATGGTGCACCCAGGCTTCCCAGGCCAGCATGGTATGTGGTACCAGGGATCAAAACTCGGGACCTTACACTTGCCAGGCAGGCACTTATGCCACTGAGCTATCTTCCAAGTCCTATACAATTGATTTGTATCCTTAAAGAAGATTTGAGCCCCACAGTTATTATTTACTTATTTAAACAGTATTTGATATCAAAAAATTCTAGTCAAGCAGAAAATAGTGATGTTCATTTGATCATTATATTAGCTTTATCCTGAAATTTCCACTTATTAATTGAACAAAAATTTATTGGTACTGGTAGGTATTATACACAGTTCTCAATGGGGATACGAAGATACACAAGACAGATGAGGTTTAGGGAGATGACGCATGTACCTAAATGTGGGAAATGCAGACAGTAAAACAGAGAGGTGTAGTGGCTCAGAGCAGGCTGTAAAAGGAGCCTCTGAGAAGTTGACATTTAGACTGAGGCTGAGTCACAAGAAACAAGCAGCATTGCTAAGATGAGGGCCTGAGCTGTCTGGCCAGTCCAGAAAGCCAGACATAAAATAAAACTATGTCATGAAAACCTTGCACATATAAAACCATAAGGAATGCACTAAAAATACCATCAGAACAAATAAGTAAGGATTGAGTTCGATAGGGTTGTAGGATATAAAATCAATATACAAATATTAATCCTATTTTTATTTATTTGTAATGAAAAATTCTACACTAAAATAAGAATATGATCTCACTTAAAATAATAACTAAAGGAATAAATCACTTAGAAATACATTTAACAAAAGAGATGGAGATCTTACATTCTCAAAACTCCAAAACATTGCCAAAGAGATGAAAGAATATCAAAGTAAGTGAAAAGATATCCCATATTCATGGATCAGAACGTCCACAGCAAGCTGGAAATACTCCCCAAA
>PVKN010022668.1:0-15068 GCA_004027915.1 Capromys pilorides
CTGGCATTACAGGCCCGTGCCACCATGTCCAGTCCCAGTCACCATCTCAGCCAGCACTGCATGCCAGGGATTGAACCTGGGTCTCTGTGTCTGCCTAAGCAGGCACTTTAATCCGCTGACCTATCTGACTCACCCAAGTCTCTTTCTTTATACAGTTTTTTTTTAATGAATTTTTTTTAATGTATTTGATAGAGGGTCTCATCATGCAGCTCAGACTTGTATTGATCCTCCTGTTTTCAGCCTCCCCAGAGCTAGGATTACAGGTATGCACCACCACACTGGAATCGGTGGCAGACTCAGCAGACCTGGGTACAGGGCTGGTGCAGCATGCAGTGTTGGGGCTGGAACCCTGGTCCCTGTGCTTGCCTAAGCAGGTGCTTAGTCCACTGAGCTATGTTGCTGACCAAGAAAACGAATCTTGATGAATGATTGGCTATAATAGAAAGCTAGCATACTGAAGACAATTGCTTTCTGTCAGACAAACTCAAAATTTCTTGTGGATTTCTTGATGTCTTTACCAAATTCTGACAGGACATATTCCAATAAGATGTTGTTTATGAGCAGTAGGAAGAGGAAGTGCCTCAGAAACACAGCTTGCCCATCTGTAGGTCTGTGGTGGGCTCTTCTGAACCAGCCCAGGGCAGCCAGTCACTTAGGGAGCTTCACTGCCAGCCACTTAATGAGAAAACGACTGGATGAGATCTGTGGACCAAGAAGCAGTGAAGGCCCAATGCACACTGCTGCCCCAGTGAAGAGCAGGAACTACAGGACTAGTGCTACTTGGAAAGCTCCCCACACTTGTTGTCGTCTTGTTGCGGCCTGCTTCTTCCTGCTTGTGATTGGCAGTAACCACAAAGGGCCTGGCTATTGTCACCATGGCACCAAGAAAAGAACAGCTGGAAGATTGTTCCACGCTTATATTCATTCTTGGCAGGAAGTACCAAAGAACTGAGAATTGATGATAGCTTTCAATGTGAGACTAAGGCCAAATTCAGCTGCTGAAGGCTGAGGGAAAGACAACGGAGGACCAGGTGTATGGCCAATAAGAACCTTCATGGTCTGATTCCAGAGAGCTCCTAGAGCCTGTCTTCTTCAGATAAATTACAAAGGATATGTCAGGATGACAATTATCACCATCTTTCCAAAATTCCACTCATCCACCCACCTACCAGCTCACTTCAAGCTTGTCACGTGGTGAGGGCTGCCACACTGTGCACACTGTCAGCTCTTCTAAGACACGAAGCAACCCACTTCTCATAGCCAGTTTCTAGCACCACACCCAGACTATCCTCACTTACTTTTGTAACAAGAGTTTATAAGTAACTCAGCAATAATTTATGCATTTCATACAACTGAATTTTTCAAAGTGTATTATTTTTCATGGAGTTCCTTTAGAAACACTATTTGATTTAAGCCTCACCAATAACCACAAAACTTCTATAAGTCACATATTATTATTTCCACTTTGCAGATAAATACACTGAGGCTACCAGAGGGCATGAGCTCAGCCTACTTCTCCAAGGCAAAGTTCACATAGGTCAGAAACTTCAGAAATCAACTCTGGAGCAAGGCTGAGGACAGGGACCTCTAAATTACATGAGCTCATCTTCCAGGCCTAGGGCTGTCATCTATGAAGCTATCTAATGTGGAACACATCATGCCACTTTAAAAGACCTTAGTTTCATCATTTACATAGAAAGAATCCTATTTATAATCTGCAGTTGATATAAGGATATATAACATGATAATACCTAGAAAATAATCGCACCAAGTTAAGAGTTCTCCTGATGTTAAGTGCTAATATAACTGCAGTTACTGCTGTCTCGTGGGCACTACATACGCATGGGCCAATGATAGAGTCTTTACTATTACAATGAATTAAAAATTTAGCACAAAAATCTACACATACATAGACTAACTGTTTTGTCCAAAAACAAAATGCTTTTCATTTGGCAGTATTGGGAATTGAACCCAGTGTCTCATGTAGGCTAAGCATGTGCCTTATCACTGAGCTACACTCCAACCTCTCAAAATACTGTTTTGGTGTAAAAACAAATGTGAAGCATTCATAACCAGTTTTTGCTATGCTCCTCCTGGCAAGACTTCCCTGGTGATCTTTCTCAGCACACAGGAATGCAGCAACCCATGTAGGTACAAAGGAGACAAACAACAGGAAAGAGACTGGAAGTTGCTGGCGATTCTCCCTCAATACTTGGTGCTTTTTATGCAAGCACCAACCTCTCAGCAGGTGGACTGCTTAACTGGCTGGACTCCCCGTCTTTTCTCTTCCAAGGCAAAGCCTCCAGGTACCACTGCATGGACATCTACTCCAAATACAGTGCTAATCTTGGGTTCTCTTCATTATCCAACGATCACTTATTGAGCACTGGGCACTGTAGTAGGCTTAGAATGAGAACAACTTCTCATACAAAGTTTCTAACACTTTCAAACACTTGCTTAATATACCTGCATTTGTTTAATACTTACCACCAATCTAATGAGTGGTTTAATCTGATTTTGTCCATATAATTCTATCTAGTGGTTACTCTTGGTACTTCTGCTTTGCAGATCAGAAATCCTAGATCAGAGGCAAAATACCATGCCTGCATTTTACTGCCAGAAAGTGGTGGAAGTTGAGGCCTAGAGTTAGTTGTATCCCATGGATCTGTGTCTGTCTCCTCACTAAGGAGTTTTCAGTGGTGAAAATCCTGAGGAGAGCGATAAGCTTTATAGCAATATCTTTTTAGAGGCACAAGGCTCTTTAACGTCTAAAGAAGTCATTGGCTTTCAGGGGAAAAAAAACTGTATGCTCTGTAGGGAGAACCATGAAACTCACTCATGGGCTAGTGGTCCAGGAGAAATCTCCAGGATGCTGTCCCCAAAGGCAAACTCAGCATCACTACTGTCTTTAGCAAAAGCCACTTGTAAACACCTTCCATTTAAAATAGCACATTTTGAGACTCGGGAGAAAGCGGCTTCCCAGCTAACATTTCTTTCTTTGGGATAAGCGACAGGGGCCACCCTTGGTAAATGTGGATAGGCCTGACCATGTTTCAGCCGCCATCCAAGAAGTCCACCTGTGAGTTTTTACAGCTAGCATGATGGTCTTGTCGAAGTGAGACAGTCTTTCTCCTGCCCAGTTTTTCTTATAACCATTCTGTGACCACAGAACAGAGTTGTTGCTACTCAGAGCCAGCGAAAGCTCAAACACCGAGCCTCAGCCCAGACCGTAGCTCTGAGCACTGTACTCGCTAAATACAAATACTAAGACGAACTGGATGGCTAACCATTTAGCAGGCACCTACCTAGTGGATTTCTTTTTTCGTTTTATTTTTTTTTGTACTGGGAATTGAATTCAGGGCCTCGCATTCGTCAGGCAGGCACTGTGCCACTGAGCTACATCCCCGGACCCAGCTAGTATATTTCAACTGCATGTAGTTTAGAGTGAGTGTTCTGAAGAAGGTTGAAAATAGCTAGCTCAAAATCCTAGGCTGTACAACACAGTTCATTGAAGCATAAAGATTTTGCTCTCACTGTAAGTTTAAGACACATGTATTTTTTCTTTTGCTTGACTATCACCCGCAATAAAATAGGTATCTCACAGTATCTAAAAAAAAAAATCCCACTAGTAAATATAATCCTTGTAGTAAATACAGCCCTTGTATTTATATTAAAAAATCTACAGTTTTTATACCATGTCTCTGACATGTATGTTATTATTTTTAATTTCTCTGAAAATCTAACAACCTCGACAGTGTTGTCTGCAGCCTCCAAGATATTCTATCCTTCTTCCCAAGGCCTCATGAATGGTGTTCATGAGATATTAACAAACCTGAAGCTAGTATTTGCTTTTGAAAAACAGGAAGAATTTTTTTCAAATAAAAATAGACTGTGAAATCCAAAGCTCAGAAGTTCCTCTCCTACAGAATTTCTTACAACTGTACATTTTAAGACTGAGCTCAAGGGCCTTGTACCTGGAACTTCTGGCTTCTAGCTGTCTGCCTGTGTCACACAAAATCAGAGGAGTTTCCCAAGAATCTCATCCCAGAAGCTTCTCTGTGAAGCTATTCAATCTGACTCCCCAAAGCCATAAAAGCTGGCACCTTGGAATAAGAATCACTGCCATGGTCACAAATCCCGAGGAAGCCCAACCCTTACATTAAGTAACCTTTTTTTAAAAAATGTTTTAATCATGTTGCCTTCTATGGACACACCAAAGAGAACGAAAACTGCTTAGCTTCTTGAACAAGCATGAAACTGACAACTTAACAAACGTTTCCTGAAATGGGCGGCATTCCTCTGGCCAAAATGAAAGTATCCTGCCCTGCCTTAGTAAAGATCGCGTCACTGCAGGAATACCCCACTGCATCTGGGGTACAGTTCCTACAGTGCACATGGCCCTGCTGCAAAGTTCCCACTAGTCCTCCTCAGAGAGAGAAAACCAGGACAGCAGGAGTCAAAAGAATTTTCCTAAAATCATGAGAAATTTCAAGACACGATGTCCCGTTCTTGGATTGCTAGACTTCATGGCTTTTCAGAAAACTTGTCGGCTCCCGGGAAACAAAAAATGGCCTATTCAGATTACTTAGTTTACTTATGTAAGCTATGGCCCCAAAGATTAAGAAAAGAGGTAGTATTCAAGCTCGTTCAAGATCAGTCTGATTACAAACTTCTGAAATGCCAACACATCGCAGCCCTCGTATCTCATGGCTGGAACTGGATCCAATAAATATACGTTAGCTGGGGAAGGCAGGCAGCCTGTCGGGGCTGTGCTAGCAGGGTCGACGCGCTGCCCTCTGACTCAGGGGAGCCTCGCTCCCAAAGTGAATTGCCCCTGAACTGAGTTCAGACTGAATGTGTTAACGTCGTGATCGTACTTGCAGCCACTCTGCAAAATATCCCTGCAGCAGTGAAAGAAAAATGACCATGTTTCAGCAGGGAAGGGAAGCTTTGAGGTTCTAGCCTGCTTGTATACAGCAGCACATTACAGCAAAAAAGAAATTGAGAAGAAGAAATAGGAGTACCTACTTGAGGAGAAGAAAGACCCTCAGAGACTGTCTTCTTGGGCTAGAGAGGGCAGGAGGAGGGCATGAACCTTTGCTGCCCGTCAGAGAGCTGGTGAGCTTGGAGCCTGCATTTTCAGTTTTGGCAGAAGCCGTTCCGAGGCTGTTGTGACCATGAAATTAGGAAACGCAGACGTTCAAAACTAAAGAACTAGCACCACCATTTGACTGGGATTGGAAAATCGCCTTGGAATAATAGAGGAGGGGGTGACCCTCCTTGCTCCTGCCAGGTCTGCTTCAAACTTTTTTAGCGCTTCTGTTACACAGATGTTTATCAAGGGCCAATCATGTGTCAGTCTCCCCAAACTCTTTTATGTAATCTGGACCGTTTTCTCTTAACTTATAATAAAGCTCAAAGTCTAGACAGGCATGTTGAATAGTGGTGGTAAGGGGAGAGTACTAAGAAAGCCTTCATTCAGCCGGTAAAACTTGCTCCTCTGAAATAAGTTACTGCTAAAAGAAGGGTGGAGGGGATGCCTCTTTTCTGCAACTTACTCTTTGAGGCATTGACTGTGTCATCTGATTAATTAGGATCTGGGCTTGGGAAGTCACACCAGTCTGGCTTCTCTGGCTCTGGTGCTCTTCTTCTGTTGTAGGATAAAGCGCGTGGGAATTCCTGCAACCATTTACAAGCTTCTGGGAATTTTGTTTGGGTATTTTTATTTGGTTTATGCATGGTGTGTGTGTGTGTGTGCGTGCGTGTTGTTGTTGCTGCTGCTGTTGTTATTTTCTTTTCCTAACATAAACACAAATACCCTAAAATAGAAAATCAGTTTTACAATAATTTGGGAGGTACTGAGGATGGATCCCCGGTCTCAGTTGTGCTAGTAAAATCCTTAACCTCCAGACATCCACATTTCTAAAATAATATTGAAATTTCATCAATCTGCTATGTGATTCATGTCCCATGTGCTTTAAATACATATTTGAAAGTTCACTGGGGGTTTGGACTCGACTGGCCTGCGCAAGGCCGGCTCTGTTGAGGCAGGAGGAGGAGAGTCAGGGGAGGCCTGAAGACCGACGCCTGCAAGGAAACCAAAACCCTCAGGACTGAGGCTTTCAGCAGTTTTGAAGGAGATGCTGTCCACTCTGCTCCACTTTCTCTGCATCTCTGAGGGTGTCCATACAGTAGTATAACTTGCCAATTTGCCTGAGATTAAGTTTTCCTGAATATGTATAGCAGGGCAGATTTTAGTTAATGTGTGAAGTATTTGATATTGTTTTCAACAAAGTAAAATTTTTAAAACAATCATTTATACAAGGAATAATCATGTATACAAAGCATTTCAGAGGTTTCATCGGTTTTTTACTATGATTTCTAGTGAAAGGTAAATTACTTGACAAAACCAGTTTAATGCTCCAAAAGCAACATATTTTAATTAATTAAATTCCTCCATTATTGTACTGGCCAAAAATGGCTAAATTATGCCCTTCAAACAGCATTTAGCTACCCATTTCAGTGAGTTGTACACATTAAAACGCAGAAGAAAATTATTTTGCACAACGGTCCTCAAAACAGTACACCCAGTAGATTCAGAACTGATGATAGCTTATTTCTTTTCCACTAGAAAATATAAATGTAGTGAATGAAAGTGCCTGCTTAGGCAGACGCAGCAGCCCAGGTTCGATCCCCGGAGGGCTGTGCCAGCCCCGCCCCCAGGACACGCTGAGAGGGCGATTGAGACGGGGCATGGCGGCGCGCCTGTAATCCCAGAGTTTGGGAGGCTGAACACAGGTAGATCACTACAAGTAGGATCTATGTAGTGAGACATTGTCGACCCTGTACTAAAATACAAAAGAAAAAGAGGAAACTATAAATGTAGAATATAAAATTTACATAAAATATAAATCAGATAATTTATCCCTAAATGACTACCACTGAGATTCATTTGCACTCTGGTACTTTCTTGAGAGGAAGGGAAGTAAAGTAATAGCACAGGTAGATGTTCGCGCTCACAGTCACACACGGGCATTCTAAAAGTTTACACACAACCAAGCGAAGTAGTACTACCAAGAACCCATTTTACAGATGTGGAAACCATTTGGTAATGAGTTTAAGTACCTCCGCCCATGGAGCGAGGTTCAAACTCAGGCATTCCGATACAAGCCCTCAACCCTCAAGCAGCATCTGAGCCCACGCTCGGAATCATGCCCGGGGTCGCCCTGTGGGGGCACACCTTTTGTATGCGTCCTGGGAACACCATCAGAATTTCATCGGTGAGCGGGTGCGAACATTTTCATCAGATTGGTATAGAAAGTTAATTATGAGCCAGGTTGAAATCGATCATCCTGATAAATTCACTAAAAATGATAATATGTGCTCAGACTAATACTGTTTTGAAATACTCTGTGCTTTCTCACAAGGGGAAGAAAACTCTTTTTGAGGAAAATTGCCTAATTAAACTGTATTCACCACAACTCGACAGACTTGATGAAGAAAAAGCAAGAAGAAAAAATTTAATGAAGCTGTATAATGCAGCATAATTAAAACACAGAACAAATTAAATCTCACGAGTATAATTCAAAGACAAGTATACCATAATGCCTGATAGCCACACATATGGTTTTCAAATTAAAAAAAAAAAAGCCTGACTTTTCCTCAAAATAATGCTACTTGCTACATATTTATTTAAAAAAAACAGAGGGCAGACATACAAATTCCCTTATAGTGTCATATGGTATATGAAGAAACAAAGAACAATGAAATGCTAGGCTTTTTTTTCCAGGTTACACCTTTGTCTCCTTTTTTTTTTAGAGACAGTCTTCTATTCCAGAAGTGGCCTGCTTTCCGCAAGCAAAGTAAAGCAGAAAATTGGTGTACTCCATCTGGGTCATGCAAGCAAAATCTAGCTGTAATCTGGGCTAAAATAAAAAATCAGGGTTTTTTACTTGAAGCGTGTGCTTTCGTCCAATACCCCAGCTGACGGCGGACTTGAGGGTTCACACATACCAGTAACTGCCTCAATTCTCCATTTGTCCTTATTAGCAATGTCCTCAGTGCCCAGTGCTCACAAACCGGCTTACTTCTATCCCACTATAAAAGCGGTTGTGTGTTTCTAGTTCTTTTCATGAAGAACAACCAGAATTGAAGAGCTACTCCCCTGGAAATACCAGTCGTTGCTGATCACCCAGCCATCACTCTAAAGGAAACTGCAAACTGCCCCCCAGATCCCATTGCCTAGACAACCAAGCAACATCCCTACTACTCCCCAGCATCCATAACCAACCCCTGATAGGTGCCAGGCCACAATGAGGTGACTGGCAGAGAAACAGTGGATTTAGAGTCTGGCCAGTGACCTAGGACACAACCTATTACTCAACTTGGCCAGTCACACCGAGGCTCTCAAGACTGACTCTGGGAATCCTGCCTGAGGTCGAGAGCCTCAGAGAGGTATCTGGAGGTGGAAAGAAGGCTGCGATGAAAGTCCCTAGGGAAATGGAGCCCTGTAGGGCCAGAGAAAGCCAGGCTGCTAGGAAGAGTAGACACAAGGCATCATGACATCATGGCAGAGTCGGGTCCCAGCTGTATCCGTCACTGCCCATGCAGTAGAAATTACACATATTCTTCAGTGATTCTTACTATCAAGTATCCATCTTCCTTGCCATCAAAGCACGCAATCAGAACACCCACCCAGATCCTAGGTGCCAGTCTTTAAGGCACAAAATCAAGCCCTGCTTCTTTGATTTCAATCACCCATTGTCCTGGGTGATTAAGCCCAGGACCTTCACACTGAGCTACATCATCAGCTCTTTTTTATTTTTATTTTTTTTTTAAGACAGGATCTCACCGAACTGCTAGAGTGCCTAAGCTTGGCTCAAACTTGTGGTCATCCTGCCTCAGCCCGCCAGAGTGCAAGGAGTGCAGGCACGTACTGCCTGCCACACACAGTGAGAAGGCTATTTTCAATGTGTAGACCCAGGGTATTTGGCAAGAGTCATATTATAACCAATATCTGATAACATTCTATACTGTTATTTAAGGCTCTGCCTAAAGCCTAAAGATATGTAGTCTCTCTCTCAAAAGAAAAAAAAAAAGTGTGGGACCTGTCTTCCCTTAGATAAAAATAGTAAACAGAAAATACTTGGGGGGGAGGATGAATTTAATTAAAATAAGCATTTCACCTATAGAAAGACATTTCATGTTAAACGAGAAACACAACAAGCCAAAAATATGCCACGTGAGGAATTAATTATTGAAATTTTTATGTTAGAATAAATGGTTTTAGGGCTGATGAGATAGCTCAGTGGGCTAAGAGCCTGCTTAGGGAAGCTCAGGGCCCAGGGTTTATCCCCCAGAGTCATAAACTGCACCAGCCCCAGCCCCGCGCATGCTGAGCTGGCCACTGAGAACCAGAGTGAGTGGTGGCTCACACCTGAATCTCAGTGCTGGGGAGGCTGAAAACAGGAGAATCACTATGAGTCTGAGCTGCATAGTGAGACTCAGTACCAAATACCTTTAAAAAAAAAAAAAGGCTTTGTTTGTGTAGAATGGTAACACAATGATTTAAAATGAAAAACTTACTTTCCTACAAAACTGGCTCTTTGGCCCTTCTTTGCCCCCAGGGACCTGCCCCTTGGTTCTGCTTCTCGCTACACTCTGCCCCTAAAGCCCTGCCCTGTGCCTAAGTCCTGTCTTTTCCACATCCACTTTAGTCACCAGACACAAGGATGAAAACACATCTTCATAGGGAAGGTCACAAAAAGAGCTGGGTATGGTGGCACATGCCAGTCCCCCAGCCCTGGAGAGCCTGAGGCAGGAGGATCATTGCAAGTTCAAGGCCAGCCTATTAAAAAAAAAAAAAAAAGGGACAGTCCTTCCAGTAATTTCTTTTCATTGACAATAAATATGTACTTTAATCAGAAAGGAAAACCCCATGTATTTCAGTCAAGGATAAGGAGCTAGTGTCAGAAAAAAAAATGAATTTTATTTTATTTTTTAAAACTATTTCTCTATTTTATTTTATTTTTTTTGCAGGATCAGGGTTCAAACTCACGACCTTGCACTTTCCAGGCAGGCATTTGTGCCATGGAACTATCTCCTCAGCCCCAAAAAATGAATTTTAGATAGACCCAGCACAAACTTTGTCACTGAGCTCATCTATCCAGCTTCTCCGAGCACTGGAATCGCAGAGCAAGTGCAGGCTGATTGCAAAAGAGAACCCTCTAGTAGCCTCCAAGAGCAAAGGAAAGCCTCATCCTCACAGCAGCAAGAATCACGAACCGTGCCGAGACCAGGAGTGAAGAGTTCTCTGTCCCACCAGGCTTTGTGGTGAATGGGTCCACCCACGTGGCACTGTCAACGGACACCAGCACCAGCCTGGCCCACCACTGATGCTAAAGTCCTGGAAATAGGAGTAAGAAGAAAAAGCTCTAACAAGAAAACCAAGTAATTACATCAGTGGTCGGCTGCATCGTGCATAGTATTGGCACTAAGTAAAATACGAGGATAATAGCAACTAAAGAGCAGGAATTGAGATCGAGCGGATGACCGTAAGTGTAAAATATGCTTCAAATGGATAATAGTATGAGCATAATTTTGTGTCATTACTTGGGCAATAAATGTGTTTAATAGCATTTCCCTTACAACTAAACTTTGATTACTATAGAATGACATTTCTCTTCCATAAAATCAGTGTAGATTCTATTTGCTTATTCCACCTACACAAAGCAAATGTCTGCTGAGGTATTCCTAGGGCATTTGTGACCGCTGAAGTCACACCACTCCTGGGTACTTAAGCACATATGCATTTTCTAAAGGAAGAGTGGAGACTTCATCAGATTCTTAAGGAAGCCTGAAGAAAATTAGAAATGGAATGAATTTACCACTGTAGATGAAATGTTTATTATCCTACACTGTGTCCCATAGTTTCTCCCCAATTTGTAATTAATTCCTATATAGTACTTTTCCTTTCCAAGTCAGTACCTTTCACCAAATTTTATAATTTGCATCTTTTTTTAAAATAAATAAGAATGAATATTTCTTGTGTTTTGAAACTTTCAAACATACAATTTCAAAAAGATCTTAATTTTCAAAGCTTTCCTTTTACTCAGCAAGTACCAGGTTGTGCTATGAACCAGTCCCAAGGTGCGGATCACACAGTCTGTGGACCTCACGCCTCAGACTCGATTCTGGCCTCCCTGTTACACCCGCCAAGTTGCTGTTGAGGAAATCGAAGATGTCCACGCTAACTCAGCATGGAATAATGCCTGTCTCCACCGGCGATTGACAGTGCTTTTTATTTTTCTTATAAAGGAAATAGAAGACAAAGTAGGAACACACCAAACTGGCTAGGGAAAGAACTCTTTTGGTCCCAAGAAAATAACGTGAAAATCAAAATCTGGAGTAGAAAATAAAGAGTTAAATGCAGTTCCCCAAGGTCTCAGATGGACGGCTTTCCTATGGGGGTGGCACGCAAGGTGACATCCCTGTGTCTGGAATCCTTGGTTCAGGGGTCTTTCAATCTCTCTGTGCTTCCTGCTGTAACTCAACCCTTGGGAGCTTTGAGCAAGCTGCGACGGCGACTTCCAGCTCCAAGTGGCCCCGGCAGCTCATGCAAGCAGATCTTCCACAGGTGCTGCGGCTGACTCGACAGAGGCTTGTTGGCTCTGTGTTTCAAAGGAGTTTTGGAAGAATCCACACTCAGAAAAAAGCAGAAAGACCTGGCCCTGGGTCCCCCAGCTGTGGCCACCCGTGAGCCAAGGGAGTACCAGAGGCGCGGGCGTGGAGGAAGCGCCTGTCCAGAGAGTTTGTGTGCTCTTTATCCAGGCAAAGAACGGACAGTCCTTCAACCAGCAAGGTGAACCGAGGTTGTTTACCACTGGAATTGAGGACAGTGAGGCTTCTTTTCTTTTTGCCGGAGGAAAGGGTTGTGAAGAAGCCCCATTTCCTTTCCACAGTCCTTCAGGCTTCCAGAGGCTTCTAGATGACCAGATCAACAGTCACAGCCCAGAGCACAGAGCTGGAGGACCCTCACCCACCTAGCACTTCCACTCCCTATCGGGAGCACGGGAGGCTGCAGCCATGCAGTCCTGGTCGTCACTTCAGTGCAACCTCAATCTGGCACCTTGTGACATTCTCACTACTTTCTCACACTCCAGTGCCACCTTAAAAACAACCAGAGCCAGCCAGAAGTAGCATTAAGAATCATCCGAGGGGGGGCTCAGGCAAGAATCAGTAGACCAGTGTGTCACAACTCAAGGAGCAGAGCTGTTGTAAGGACCCAGGGTGCTTGTTTGGGGGAAAGCAAGAAGGTGAACCTCATGAAGGTCTCAGCCAGGAGAGGGGCTCCAGAAAAAAAAAAAAAAAAAACACAGGGCCTGGCTAACTGAGCAAGGGTCAGGAAGTGACCAGCAGTGGTCCTAGGCAGCTGGAAGAAGTCCAGTCAGACAGGGAAGATACAGAGCCTATGTAACAGATCATGTAATGATCGCAGAAGCCAGTTCCCCCACAGGTAGACAGTTCGACCCCAGGGAGACCAAGAGGGAGGCAATGCTCGGTTACAGGATTTTAGAGATGCTGTTCATCTTTTCAACTTACAATTATTTACTGAGGACCTACAAGATACCTCTTAGGGATTTAGGTGTTAAGGCCACAGCAGTACATAAAATTGACAAAAATCCCTGACTGCAGGGAGCTTCTCTTCTAATAGAGCTAAGCAAAATATTATGGAATAGAACTTTGTGTCTCTGTGCCTCCCAAATTCATGCGCTAAAATTTAAACCTCCAATGTGAAACCCTAAGACATGGGATCTTTTGGAAGATGGTAAGGTCATGAGGGTAGAGCCCTTGTGAAGGGATTGGTGCCCTCCTGAGCTCTCCTGAGTTCTTTATCTGCCAAGGCAAGACATAACTAGAAGGCAGTCAGCAACCCACAAGACAACCTTACCAAAGACCAACCAAACTATCACTGATCTCAGACTTACAACCTCCAGAACCATGAGAAATAGCGCTCTACTTTGAAAGCAACCCATTTTTTGTTTGTCATCATCACACCACGCTGATGAAAACAATAGCCAATAGATGAAATAGGGAGGGGGAAAAGGTCAAATGGTGACATCACTAAAGGAAGGGTTATCAGGGAACAAAGACAGAAAAGATGAGGGAAAAGGGTTCAACATTTTAGTAAGTGATCAAATAAGGTGACTCCAGAAAATGACATGGATGATGAGACAAGTAGCCGTCAGAGGAAAGTGCATTTCAGACACATATCAGCCAGGACAACAGCAAGTGCAAAGACCAGAGGGCCCTAGGTTACACGTGGCATGGATGGTCTGACACTGGCAAGCAGCAGGTAAAGAGAAAGCAGAAGACACCCAGGATCCTGGGTTAGGTGGGGCCTCACAGGCCATCCAGAGCACCATGGTGATGTGCACTTTAAGACCTATGGCAAACCCTGAGCCTTGCAAGCAGGAGTGATGGGATCAGACCTGTGCTCTGAAGGGCCTCTGCAACTAGGCAGCACAGGCTGAACCGTGGGTTGGGAAGTGGAGGGGTAAGGACCAGTGAGGACCTGCAACAGCCCAGGTGTCTGAGGATATTCCAGCTGCTAGAGCAAAAATGTCCCAAACAGAACAGCACACATCACCAAAATATGTTTTTCACTCCTGTTTGGGACAGGTCACATCCTTTGACATATTTGAAACATGTGACCCTTTGAGTCACATGAGGGAGGACACCTAGCACTAAGGATAAAGACAATGCCCTCCTGAGACACAAGACAGACATGCATCCAATATGCAAAATACAACCTCAAGCTGTATCCTTTCCACAACCGGATTGGGGATTTCAAAAGATAGAAATAGCACTGAAATTTCCATAAAGGCAAACCATCTGTAATGGCAGTGTGAAGATGTCCCTCAAAAGCCTCATGTGGTTCTAGGTGGAGCTTTGTCAAAGGTAGTTGCTTTACAGTGTGTGGTTGATTCCTGGTGCAATGCTAGAATCAAGGGTGCTAATTAATAAAACTCCCTGGACTGCTGTTGGTTAGACAGATGTCTGACCTAGGCCAGAACCTTCTTTGGAGATGCTTGTGAGAAGCCTGTTGCTATTGTTTATCAGTAAGGCCCAGCCCTGGCTTTCTACCTAAGGAGCCTTACAAATGTTTGTGCCTGACCCACATCCTTAGATGTGCTGGCCCCTGGGGAGAGATGCATACATCCATGTTTTCCTTCAACTCAATTCGAGTCTAATGTGCAAGGCAAGTCGAAAGTCATTATGCTAAATTTGTCTTTGCACCATGGCTAGGAATTTGTCGCATTCCACCCATTTACCTCACATACAGATAATCGAACCAGACCCTGACACAGCCAGTTCCTCTTTCCACTACAGCTTCTATTCACTTCCTGTTTCTTTCACTGCACTTGTTTTAACATATTTTTTCATGATTTTTCTAGATGTATTTAAAGGTTTAACTGTACTGCTCAAGAGAATGTGTGAATTCTCATTAGTGAAAGCAGAAAAACTCCAAGAAACAGCTCCAGTATTTGAAAAACTAAAGCCCTCCCCACCCTGCGAACTCTGCTACAGAAATAAAACTACATACCCCACTCCCAGCAGGACTCTGTTATTGACAATGTGGGTAAAGAAGTAAACAAAAAAAAAAAGAAAGAAAGCCATGCTCATTTCAAACCACTAAGAAGCACAGTCCAAAAAGAAAACTAAAATCAGTCAGTCTTTGCCAAGTGTACAAGAGCAAAATCAGCAAAGACAGATATTCTATATTCAGTCTTTTAAAGAGGATGTCAAATAAGAGAGAACAAATATTGGGCAATAACTCAGGAAAGTTACTAATAAACAGAACAATGCAAACTGAACCCAGACTACCACTGGGTGTCTGTTTCCTTCAGGGAAAGACTCTGGACATCCTGAGTTTCATGAATAAAATGCTCCTCATGCTGGTGTTTATTCACAGAAACCCTCTGTGGGGCTCAGTGATATTCTCTACTCTAGCCCTAAAACAAGTATTTTCAAAACACAGTCAGCAAGCACTTTGATTCTCATTCTAC
>PVKN010022669.1:0-15067 GCA_004027915.1 Capromys pilorides
AGAGGAACCTGGTAAGAACCAGGCCCAGTTGTCCTCAGCAATTCCTCCTCTGTTCACATTGCTTTGTTTCTGCCCACAGCTTCCTTGGGAGCACCTCCCTTTGCACCCACTTTTAGATGGGAAAGCTCAGGCCCACAAGAGGAGCTTCACATGCCCAAGGTCACATGGAGAGGTGGTGTCAAAGCCAGGCAGAATTGTTCCCAGGCTGGGGTTATAACTGTCCCCATTCCTGACTGGGTCCCCACAATCAATCCAGCTCCAGATTCTTCCTTTCCACAACACAGAACTATAGATCCCAGGGCAAGACTATTTCCGGTCCCCTCAGTGCTTGACACAGTGACTGCTCCACAAGGTCATCTGAGAATTGGGATGGGAGAGTGGGTCACAGACCCACACTCAAGGCTGGCCAGCTGAGCACACACATGGCCTGGCAAGAGCTGACCCTGGCACGTGCTGGGGACACTCACAGGACACCCGCCAGGAACACTCAGAGGCTAATTAACCAGCTGTCCCACTAAAGTTAATAATGAGGTCCCATGTAGCTGGTGATCCCAGAGCCTTGCGGCCATCACGATGGGAACCAGCCCTGGCTGCTTGGGCCTTGGGCTGAGCTCTCGCACTGTGTGTCTGTGTGTCTGTGTGTCTGTGTGTCTGTGTGTCTGTCTGTCTATCTATTGGCTATCACTATCTATAGGCTTATTTTTACACTGAAAGGATCTTATAATTTATTTCTCATCTGAGCTTTCCAGAACCCTGATAGCTTGGTCCATGTTTCATGTATTTTATAGGGACAGTGTGGATTAAGCACTCACTTGTGTCACCTGGTTGGCATGGCAGAATGAGGACTGGCTCCCAGGGCTGCCTGGTACCCGAGGGAAGGTAATAGATACCAGGTGCTACAAGGACAGGCTCCTGATCCTTTCTGACTGTCTTGACCACTTCTAGGACCTTCATAGACACTTCTCTACCTTGCTTACAGGCCACAGATCAAATAGCTAAAGGCATCTGTAAGATTAACATACTATAATAATAAAAAGAAAAAAGAGGAAATGCCCATTTCACTGCTCTGGCTAAAGTTGGACCTCATGTGCAAACTGGTGTCCTACTATGCACCTGGCAGTCTATTCAGTGTGCCACACATTGGATTGTTTGCTTTGACCTCACTTCAATCTTGTGACATTGTCCTTAATATAACCACCTTGCAGCTGAAGCTCAGCATAGTCAAGTAAAAAACCAGGGAGTACAAATGGGGCAGAGCCAGGACAGGAAGCAGCATGCTCCTGCTTGGCCTTTTTCAGACAGGTGGTGGGCTAGGGGGTGCGGTGCAGTGGTACAGCACTCGCCTGGCAAGGCACAGGGCCTGGGTTCAATCTCCAGCACCACGTACACATACACAAAACACAAAGACAGGGAAGGAGGTCTTTCTTCTTTCTTCTTTTTTTTTTTGAGTTCTTTTCTCAATAACCTGCTTATGTTTATGATACGTACTATATTTTCTCCTCCCTGTCACCCTAAGACACACACACACACACACACACACACAGGCATACAGACACACACTCAACACACACACATGCATACACATGCACACATATACGCATATACAGTGCCAACCCTAGCATGGGGAGCATTTGTGCAGCCTTTGGGGCTGGCCTTGCCAGCTGTCTGTGCTCTAGTCTGCCCTGGTGGGGCCAGGACACCATCTGGGAGCTGCTCCAGCACAAGGACATTGAGAGGCATCCTCAGAACTCCAAGGGAAGGGATGATGCTACATCCAGCACCACATTCTGGGCACTCTGGTTTTGATCAATCCCTCTATGTTGACAGGCTGTGGGCTTCTTAGAGTGGTGCTACAGGCCAAGCCAAAACAAGGCAGCATCCATACCAGAGATCCAAGTTGCCTGACAGAGATAAACAGAGGAGATGGAGGTGTGACTGCCTTGTTCTGCCCCTCAGACCCTTTGTCCACCAGCTCCAACTGTCTACCCCCTGCCAGCGACCCTACAGAGCACTGTGTATGAGTGGGCCATGCTAAACCCCACGTGTGGGCAAGGGAGACACGCTGGGAAGCAGGGGGGAATCCTTGTCATGCACTCCCCTTTCCCAGAGAATGGGAAGCTAGGGAGGGGCAGCATCTTCTCTGAGCTTAGGAGACAGGAAGGACAGCAGGATTTCTCTCCCTGCTCAATGTGCACAGACATTGGGCTGCAGATATACAGTATGGACCTCAATGTACAACTTGTACATAATTCACAGGCTCTAACTGCTGTGGCCTTGATAAAACCTACCCAGCAGAAGCCTAAATGCAGAACAGAGCGGGCCTCCACTGGGCAGCACTTTTAGAAAAGACAGTGAGTGGGTCCACAAACTGGGAGATTAAAATGCACAAACAAATATTATTGATGGACAGAAATGTTTACACATATGCAGGTTGTCAGTTTGTAATACACGTTCACAAAATTTTATCTCACCTAATCACCACCAATACCAAGTGTGAGAATTACTATGATTCTCATAGGTGGGGAGCCTGAGGATCAAAGACTAAGTATCTGGCCCTTTTTCACATAGCAGAATTTCACAGGCAGACAACAGTCAGCTCTGGCATGGCTCAGATCCTTTCTCTCCAGGGAGCCTCACATCCCTGCCAAGGTAAGACAGCCCTGAGGACCTCAAGTCTAGGAGAAAGCTGACCGGGGTTCCCTGGCATTTGCCCTGAACTACTGGCGCCCACTTCCAGCAACCTAACCTGATCACAAATGAGAGAAACCGCAGGCCTGTGAAGGGGCAGAACTTGTCCAACTCAGGCAGTACACAAATACCTTCTGGGCACCAGCCAAGCAGGCATGACTCCTCTGGTGCTCCAGTGCTCGTCATCGACCCTGGCACTTCCTTAGCCCCAGCCCCAAGGGCTCTCTCCACCCCACCCCTTGTGTCCAGGGCTCCTTATGGTGTCCCCATGCATTGTCACCTTTATACCTGTGCTCCAGCCTTTGCTCTTCTGAGAATGCCCTCCCTTCCAGGACCTGTCCCATCTGCTCTTTACAAAGCCTCACTCAAGTCCCCACTCCCCGGCTGGAGCTGATGAGCTATAGAAGAGTGCACTCCCATCCCTCACCTGTGCAGGCCACTGTGAGCACCCAGAACTGCACAGGGGCTTGGAATAGCTCCACTTAGTTGAGTAAATGTGTCACCCATCCACCCACCATGACCCAGAACAATGGAAAAAAGTCACTTCTTCCTTTTAAGGCTTATATTTTCCTTTAAAATCCCTTAGTGGGCTCAGGGAAGCGAAGTGGAAGATCGTTAGTCAGACTTGTCTCAGCTTCCCTATGCTGGCTCTGTGCCTGGGACTGGATGCCTAAGGTATGATGGTGTGGTGGGCGAATAATCAAAGATCCCCCCCTTCCCCTTACTCTTGTTCCTTATAGTCCTAACATTATTGCCACGCCTTTCTTGGAGCTGACCAATGTCCTACAATGCTCTCAAAACTCAAATGGTGCTAGGAACCCATCATCTATGCAAGCAGCAAGGTGATGTTTACCATCAGCTTGCTTGAGCCCCACACTCTGCTGTGTTAAAGAAGGTGCACATTCATCAAATTTGGGAAAGGATGTGTGTATGTTCTGTTACCTCTTGGGACTCTTTAGTTCAAATCAACATGCTAAAGGCTCTGAGAAGCTCTGTTCTGAGTTCTGTGATGTAGCAAATCCCAACTCTGTATGCCTACACATCCTGGAGCCTACTAGCACCCTCCTGGAACTAGTGCTTCCCAGAGCAGTCTGGGGAGTGTGCACTGGAGGGTCCACTGCAGGACAAGTGTGCAGAAATGTGCTCCTGGCTAGCAGCCAGCAAAAGCCACGTGCTCATGTGATCATTTTACGGAGGCAGACAATCTGATCTTAGCCATGAACAACAGTTCATGACAGAGGCAGAAAGGGGGTGATATTAATAGGCTTGCACATGAGCGCATAGGTCTTGGGAGAAGGTAAAAGGCCAGAGATCTTGGGGAGCTGGCCATACGGCAGGGGACTTCACCCTGCTGAGCTGTTTCTACAGCCTGAAAACTGGGACAACATTCTTCTCCAGGCTGCTGTGAAGCGTCAGCACGGTGATGCAAGCAGAGGCTGATTGCATAGAGTCCGGTACCAGGATGTACTGTGTGCATCATTACTTCCCTGCATGTACAGCCAAAACAGTATGGTCACACGGGGCTGATCATGAGCCACTGCACAGGTCCTCATCAGGACTGATGGGCTGGCTTCCCATCAAGACCCAGCCCCACCAGAAACTAGCTGAATAGGTAAGAATGAATGGAGGGGGCTGGTGAGATAGCTCAGCAGACTAAACGCCTGCTTAGGCAAGCACAGGGACAAGGGTTCAATCTCCAGCACCACATGCCATGCTGGCCCTGCCCCCAAGTGCACTGAGCTGGACACCAAGACCAGGAGTGGTGGTGCACATCTATAATCCTAGGAATGGAGAGGCTGAGAACAGGAGGATCACTATGAGTCCAAGCTGTGTAGTAAATTAAATTTAAAAAAAAAAAAAAAAAGAATCAATAGAGGAATGAACAGATGAACTGATTCTAATAGCTATTATTGTCCAATTTTTTTAAAAAAATTATTTATTTATTTATATTATGACCAGCTCAGCCTGCCCTGGGGGTAGGGCTGGCATAGCATGTGATGCCAGGGATCAAACTGTGGTCCCGACAGTTGTCTACGTTCGCCTAAGCAGGTGCTCTAGACCACTGAGCTATCTCGCCAGTAGTAAAAGACATAAATTAAGAAGGCCACATAGAAGCAAGAAGACAAGAGGTTCCAGGGCTGCTGTCTGTGGCTACAGAATGAAGGAACAGAATGAGAAGAGCCAGAAACCAGAGCTAAACAGTGCAGTAGCTTAGAGTCATTAGGTGCAGGGGGTCACGTGCCCAGTGAGCTCCCCAAAGCAGGCAGGGTTTGTGAGGTCCATCGCTGTGAGGTACACCATGTTAGCCATGGGCACAGGAAAGGACGTGAGCAAGCTAGGCTTTTATGTTTGTTTACAAAGATTTTGACCAAAATGATCAGAATTGTTTTTAAAGGTCTAGTGAGCAGAAGAGGCCTTCAAAGCACAACACAAGACTTAGCTGCCTGGAAAACTGCTTCTTACACTGTACCATACATTAACACAGACATAGATTAATATTTTTAAAGTACCTACTATGCACTGTTAGGCACCGGGGACACTAGGCCATGTCAGATAGCATCATGTATGGAAGATTTTGGGTAAATAAAAGAGGTGTCCATTGAAAACAAGAAAGGCAAGGAGAGAAGAGAGGAGGGGAGAGTAGGAGAAGAGAGGGAAGGCTCCTTCTCTGAGCCTCCATCTTTCCATCTATAAAGTGAAGGTGGTGACCAAATGCTTAAAAACACTGCTTGGCTCTGGGCACTGGACCAGAGGGCACACATTCTCTCACTCCGTGGGCACAGCCAGCAAAGCAGAGGTTGTTAACTCCGTTGTGGGGTAGGCTGTCCCGTTCACAGACAAACTAAGGCTCTCTGGTTCCTAACTTGCCTGAGGTCTGGGACTTGGTGGGAATGGCACTGTAAGAGCTCCTGCCTGCCTCCCACATGAACCCCTTACTGTCTCCTCATAGACTGTCCAAGGAGGTGGGACATCAGAGTGCTTTGTAAAATTATATATCAAAAGGCAACAAGAAATCCATCTTGATTTCTACATGAAATCAAACACTTAAATTCCCAGGAGCACTCAGAACTGGATGACCCAGAATTCCCGGGCTCCTGATCCTTTGCCCTCCTGCATTCTTTGGCTGCTTCCCTGGGAAAGGGATCCACAGGCCCAGAAGCCACCATTGACAACTTATGGCCAAGAAAGTGGTCCTCCTCTAGATGCCCCTCAGCCCCACCTGGACCAGACCACCTGGTTGTCCTGTGCTCCAGCCCTACTACAGAGCATGGCTGTGCCCTGTGCCATGGGACTACTCCAGTCTCCCACTTCCCTGTGACAGGCCAGAATTTTACCTCTTTGAACCTCTGGTTTCCCACCCAAGAACAGGGATGAATGCAGATGGCATCCACCAAGACAGACTCCACACGCCAGCCCAGGCAGCAGGAGCTCAGGCGCTCTGCAGTCCTGGCCTGAGAAAAGAGGTGGTACCTGCCTCCCAGAGCTCTTCCATCTAACCTTGAGCTCACAGCCCCAGGTGGAGCCAGAAACTCAGCTGCTATCTTCTAGAGTGCTAGGGTCCAAGGAAGGGAGGGGAGGGAAAGAGTCTTCTAGCAGAACGGCATATGTCTTCATAGGAGAGAACTGGGCCCAGAACATAGATGGACCATGGGACTGTCACAATGAGCCACATGGCAAGATAGCTAAGACAGGCCATATGGACCCAGCCCAGGGCTCTCTCCACTGCCTCACAGCCACCCTTTGCAGAAAGCACATCAGATAGGAAAAACTAAGAGCAGTCAAGGAGGCATAGCCACCCAGCTCCACCCTGGCCAGGAGGTACTGACCTCCACAGGGAGCGAGCGGGGAAGGAAAGACGAAAATCAACACTCAGCTGTTCCATCCCCTGCCTCACTCAAGGCACTGATGACCAGCACATCTGGATGGAGGGAACATGGGCTCAGTCTGCCTCTGCAGAGTCCCCAACCAGAGGAAAGAGGTTCCAGTTACAGCACAATGGACTTCAGTGGGTTGTGAGAAAGAGCTTCCTGGAGAGGCGTGGACAATGGACAGAGAAGCGGGGGGTGAGAACGGCTGCGGCTCTTCCTCTGCAGAAGATACTCTCACACCCACTATGTAATTTACCTTCAAAACAGCCTGGAAGGTGAGGATCACTACCTTTACAACAGAGGTGAGCCGCTGCAGCTTGGTGAGGCTAAGTGAGTGGCCTAGTAGCCCTGGCCCAAGAGGCAGGAGTCTGACTCCAAGCCCCCACACCCCTCCTCAGGACCTGCTGAGAATCAGGATACCACTATGGCCACATGGGCTCCTCACTTGTCGCCTGTGGAGCCCAGATGGGAGCTGCCAACGATGCCAGGCACTCACCAGTGGCTAGCTACAAAGGGCTCTGTGTTTTAGGACTGCCCAGCTGTGTCCCAGCTGTCAACATCACACAGGGGCCTCCCAAACACTTCCCCCCATGTACTCCAACCATGTCATCTGTCCTGTCCTGACTGTTCCTCCTGAGGTCCAGCCTCAGTCCCTGCACCTGGATCCCACCTTCTCTCTGCTCAGAAGGAGCCCAAGGAGCCCGTTCCCTGGGGGCATGGTCCACTCTGGACTCAGAGGCCGGCATGCTCCGGGGCTGCCTTTAGAGAGGCGATGCTGGCTGGCTCTAAGGAATGTGCAAAGTAGCTGCCCCAGCTGGCTCCAGTCAGGGTGAGCCACAGTGGCTCCCTGCACCTGTGTGCACCTGACGCCAGCTGCGTCCTCTGCCCATTTTAGAGATGAGGCTGTCCCAGCAGTCACCAGAAGCCACCTGCTACTTGGTTTGGAGTAGCAGTCAGCTAGGGAGAGACAGGCACACCACAGCTCTTCTCTCAGAGGGTGCAGCAGTTGGGACAGCCCAATTCTTCTTTGGAATAAAGGCTGAGACCTTTGTAACAGTTGATCCTTAAACTCCTAAGGAAGTGGTGTTCACGGGCTCCACAGCTTTCCACTGATAGGGCGAGGAACGGCCTCAACTAGCCTCTCAGGCTCCCAGCCTTCCTGGCCCTCAAGGCTGACCCTTCAGATGGCAGCTGGCTCTATGCCACTGGCTTCTGGAAGATTCACCCAACTCAAGCATAAAGAAGGCTGGAGGAGGGAGGAAAGACAGCTGCAGCCCAGTCCCTTGCTGGGTGTTCAGGGCTGACTGGCTTCTCTACAGAATGCCAAAAGTTCCTGTCCTTATAGCTGTGTCCATGCTCAGCCCTGACAGTAAGTCTTGCACTGCTGCTAGCCCTTTCTGGTTGTGTCATCCTCCACCTCTAGCTTGATACACCCTGTCTGCTACGCCAGAGCAGAGGAGCCCAAGTCCTGCCACCAAGAACCCCTTGGCATTCTTCTTTCAAATGACCCTCAAATCCTCCTCTGCCTATATACAGAATTAGGCAAGGACAGCTGCTGGAAGGGATGTACAAGACTGCCTGTGCAGGGCTCCCTGTCCACCTGCACGTGGCTGAAGATGGGAACAGAGATGGCGGGGGTGGGGGTGGGGGGTGTGGTACACATCCCCTTGTGGTCTGGGGCTCACAGTATAAAAGGCTTCTGAGAACCCATTCCTCAGACCCCAAAGGAAATAAATCAAGTCATGCATTTTACAGGGGAGAAAACTGGTGCTGCAAGAGACAGATGACTCGTCCAGGGTCATCTTGCCAGGAAGTTGACAAAGCCAGGACCCAAACACAAATTTTCCTGCCTCTAAACCATCAGATAGTGATCGCGATATCCCTGTGTTGAGCTGGCTTGCCACAGAGGTGGCTGACTTCAATGGGGCAGTTATCAGTGTGGGCTCACACAGAGGCCTCAGTGTCTCCTGGACCTCTTAATCTAGATGGAAAAAAAAAAAACTCTTAACATTCTTTCAGTCTCCAGGTGGGGCAGAGCCCCAAGTGGGCGGTGCAGTTGGGTGTTTGGTTAGAAAAACAAGCAGATTCAGACAAGGCTTCATTGTTACCAAGAGTCTCACACTTTGACCATTAAAACAAAACCAAGCAAAACAAAATTCTTGCTACTGCCTCTTACCCCTGAGAGAGGACAGGGACAATGGGAAGGGCCCAAGACCAGGTGTTGATCTCTTTCCTTGCCCAGAACTCTGGGGCAGGGAGTGCAGGGTCTGAGCCCAACCAATCCTGCCACTGTTTCTGATGCTGATGACGGCGCTGGGCCCTATACCTTCCACGCACAGCTCATGCCAGCCTGATTGTTGCTGTTTCCATTTTGCCGATGAGGCAAGAAAACTAAGGTTCTAAGGAGCAGAGAATTGGAACCCAGGTCTTCCTGCAAAGTCTTCCTCCAGGGAGAGCAAGGCAGGACCCTGGAGGAGGGGTGGCAGAGGCCAAAGCGCTTCCTGTCCAAGCACTGCACAAGCCCTGCTTTGGGTTGTGCCACAAGACAGCAATGACTCTTGGTGTGGCTGTACTCATAAACCACCTGGAAGCTCTAAGAGCATATACCCAGGGCTTGCTGCAGGGGTGAGGGTTGGCCTTGCAGGGCATTTAAAGCTTCCCACATAATACCAAAGTGTCCAAAAGCCATGGGCCTGCCTAGATGCCTTCAGCCTTTCTGGTTTTGGAGCCCCCCACCACATCTCTTTAGGAAGCAAAGGATTTATCACTTAGACCCCTCTTTATGAGAGTCAGAGTTCAAGCAAAATACAAGGTCCTCAAGATCCCACAGCCAGCCACAAAGGAGGCAGTATAAGGGGTCCTGACCTCAGGGTGTCTCTGGGGTGGGTGAGGCCCTTAAAGATACTTTGAGGTCCTGGCTCCTTTCTCAGTGGGAGAGAACTTTCTCTTTGAGCCTCCTGGGTGGGAGGGTGAGATGAATTCTTTATGGGATTATTTTTTTGAAAGTCCACTGGTTCAAAAGCTAAACAGCTGCAGGATTAACACTGGGGGACCCCTCTGCAGACCTTGGGAGCACAAAGATGAAAGGACTCAGTCAGGCCCGCTGATCCCTTCCAGCAGGAGACTTGGTCCCCAGCCTAGGACAAGCTGGCCTCTCAGGCCTGCAGCTCGCACTTCCTCCCCACCTGCCTTTCATCCTTCCTCATGCCCTCAGTGCAAAATGTCACAGGCAGGCAGACTGTAACAGGGTGATGGGGAGAGAGAGCCCTGGGGCGAGCAGTCCCAAGGTCTCCAGCAGCCATGCCCTCACTAGCCATCCTCAGAGAAACCCATCCTCCTGGAGTGCTTTCCAGGTGCAGCCTTGGCCCTGGCAGTGCCACCTCCATGAAGTCTATGACCCCTTTCCCACCCGACTCTGGGCAGGCCAGACCCCAGCCTACCTTGTCACACTCTGTTGTTACTGCTTCTGTGTTATCCCTGCCCTACCAGGGTATCCATTCATCATTCTAGAGAGCAGCTGCCCTTTGCCTGGGACCCATTCCAATACCCTCCCGAGCACCTGTTCCCTCCTGCTTCTAACTAGGTACTGGAGACAGATAATAACAGATCACGTTCACCGAGTGCTTATTATCGACTGGGCCTTTTTGAGTGATTTGCATAGACGAGCCACTTAACTCTTACACTAATCCTCTGAAGTAGGTGCCCTTTTACAGGTGGGGTAACTGAGGCACACAGGGGTTAACTCACTAGCGCAAGTCAGCCCTGAGCAGGTATCAGTGGGAACAGCCTCTGCCTCACGAGCTCACTTTTTCCAGTGCAAAGGTTTTGTGTCTACACATTACCCTCACCCCTCACACACCAGAATCTCAAATCTTCTCACACCATGGTTGGATGTATGTACAGAAAGGGCCAAAGGAATAAGAGAGGACTTACGCTCTCTGCCAAGCATCTAACTGGATCCCAGACAGTCATTTCTGCTGCTAAGGTGGGAGAAGAAAACCCTGGGTCCCCAGACTTCTTAGTTGTGCTTTCTGTTCTGAACTTTGTTCAGGGTCTCCCCAGTGAACCACTGTCAACAGCACTGAGAAAATGCTGGGAAACACATCTCTGCGCTGACACAGAGGCCTCCGGAGGAAAGTCCTCCCTGTCACTCACCATGCCCTCTCTCCTGGTTTTACCTGCTTGACTCTTCTTTCAGTCACTCATTCAAGAGGTCAGTGAGGACACAGGCCAGCAGAGCATGGCAGAATACCTGCCTTTGTGCCAGACTCCGACAGGCACTCTGTATCTCCACCTCATCGAACTGTCACAATACTGTTATTACCAGCTGCTTTTTGAGTGAAAGACAAGGTCTTACTATGTAGTGCAGGCTGGCCTCGAACTTACTATGTAGTCCAAGCTGTCCTTAAACTCATGGTCCTCCCCCCTCAGCTTCCTGGAATTACAGGTATGCATTACCATGCCCGGCTCATAAGCCTCATATTATAGATAAAAGGTTTAAAAAGTAGAGACAGAAAAATTGAGCAACATATCCTGACTCGGGGAGCGTGGGGAATCAGTGAGGCCCTTCCAGACCTGGAGCCGTTTCTCTGGGGCCTACTGCCCTGTGTCAAGCACACTGCTAGGTACATGGAAGGAGGGGTGGCCGGGGCAGCACAGTCTAGTTCTTTAGGGTAGCAAGGGAAATAGATCCATCTGACTCCTACTCTCAGACAGCAGTTAGTGAACAGAGCTATGGATCAGCAGAGTTGGAAAACGGAGTCCTAGAGGCTTCTGGGAAGAGGCAGCTCCAGACCTGGCAGGACCTCAGTGATTCTCCCACCAGGCAGGACAACAGAAGGGCACACCGTGGCTCACAATGCTGTGGTGCCTGGGGTGTGGCTGCCACCGTCTTGGAGGTGGCACAGCAAGGAGAAGTTGGCTGCCCTGCCGGCTGCCCTGCCAGCTGCCCTGCCCATGACCTCACTGTGCCTGGGCCAGCTGCCTCAGCCCTGCCAACCTGGCCTGGCCCAAGAGGCTGCCAATCACAGCTAATGACCATGCTGCCTGCAGTCCAGGCCACCACCCTCTTTTGGGTGACCACAGTGCTCGCTGTCCCAGACAACAGCCAGGTCAGAAATCACAGTCTTTTGTCACACCACATCCTCTGGTCCTATGCTGTGGTCTCCTTCTGTCAGGGTCACAAGGACACTGCAAAAGCTTGGATATACAGGACATTTAGACACTGTTCTGTTCACCAAAAGAATGGGCAAACAGACACCCAGAGAGGACTGATTCATGCAGGTCACATCAGTCATCACAGAGCCTGGGCCAAGGACTGCTTCCTGAGCCTCACACTCGCTCCAGCACTGCCCTCAGCCAACCCTGGAAAGGAGGCAGGATCCTGGCTCCCCGCATGCAAAGAATGTTTTCAAGATACTGGGTGGAGCTGAGGACACAAGACATCTAAAGCTGGATATACAGGGACAGACAGAAGCAGATTTCCAGTTCAGATGTAGGCCTGATTCCCTCCACCTCTCTGTCTAGCTGTGTGACCCTAGGCAAGGCAGTGCATCTGTGTGAGCCCCTGGCTCTGGGAGGTACAGTAGCTACCTCGCAAAGTTAACGGGGCTGAGAGTGTGAAGTACCTAACATACTGTCTAGCTCGGCATAACTATGCAAAGGTATCTGCCATCAATAATGTCATCATTATATTATTAAATATTTGGATGCATGTAACAAACTATAAAATGTATGGATGTAGGTATTAATACCATTTCTGTTAAGTGTCCAAGATTCAGGGGTGGCATGCCACTCTACAGGGTTGAGCAATCCAGGTCTGTTTCTGTTGACCCAAGTGAGACCTGGACAGACGAGGTGAGCCAAGAAGAGACAGGGATGCAGTTCTGACAGATGGGGCCGCACAGCCCAGGAGCAGTGACGACCACACACAGTGGTTAGGAGGCAACCGTGAGCAGACGCCCCTGTGGTGAGTGGCTCCGGTGGGCACAGATTTGAGCATCACAGCTATTAGCCTGGAATCATCGTATAGAGAAAGCACAAGGAGCCACAGAGGAGCTCCAAGTGGCGAGTCCATGCTTACTTTCTGAATCCGGAGCTCTGTCTGACAATCTGTGTCCGACCTGATCATGCACCCCTTTTCTCACCCCTCACAGACCCCAAACCCAGCATCACCACCCCCCTTCTCTCTGTAGATCACACACCACACTGTCCTGTCTCATCTGCTGCTGAAGGCCCCTTCACTGAGTACCTTTTATACCTTTTGTTTTACAAAGGTGACCTCAGTCACACATAAGAACCCCAAGAAGTGGACACCATCATGCTCACTGCACAGAAGGGAAAGCAGAGGCCTGGGGGAGGTCAGACTGTGTCTTGGCCATGGTCTTGAAATGAGCGGATAGCACAAGCTTGATGACAAGACCCGTCTCACTGCAGCCACTTGGCTCTAGCTCTGGCCCAGACACCTGTCTCTTCCAGGAAGCCTGGCTCTGACTCCAGGCCTGACGGCTTCTTCCACAAACCTCCCTGCCCACTACCTCACTCTTACCCACACCCCCCCTATCTCTAAAATCAGAGGTCCACAACTCAATCCTTGCTCTGCTGGATTTCCAGTGCTGCCCAGGGGTCTATTTCCCCCTCAAACAGGAGAGCTGGTTGATAAGAGGTCACCCTCTCCCTGTCCTAGCCCACAACCCCACACACACACTCCACAGTCCAGACAACAGCACAAGAAGAGCTACTCACCTCTCCTGGTGGGACAGAAGCTGAGCTGAACATGGAGCTTTGTCCAGAGTTTGCCTCCCAGGGAGGGGAGCAATAAATTATTCACAGTCCCTATGCCCAGGGAGGCCAGACAATGGGCCAAAGGGAATGGACATCAGCTCCCCCTCCTCACTGCTCCCACAGGAAGCCACAGGGAGGTCGGAATCTGAAGCCCTTTCCCAGTGTCTCCAAGCAGACTCTAGAGGGTTTTGAGACCAGGAAGGGGACAGAAGTGAATGAGCTACACTAAGCAAACACAGGTCTTAAAGTCTGCCACTGTGGCCTGTATTCTAACGTAAGGCAAGTCTGAACATATTCCTAGACTTCCTGGTCAAAACTCAAACCTTCCTAGGAAGGAAATCGGCAGTTAGCTGGGCACAGCATATCTGTATCTCAGTCCTCACATGGACCTGGGGAGGGAGGTGGTCTACTTTTAGAGAAAAGCAGTGGGGCTTGGAGGGGTGAGGTGGTTGCCCGGAGTGGAAGGAAGGCAGCACAGGTTCGCCTTCCTCGGGTCTCTGGCTCACTAGTCACTTAGGTTCCAGGCTGCCACTTAGACCACTAGGTTACCTAGTGGGCAGCTGGTGAGCAATTGGCTCCTAAAGCAGACTCAAAGGTTGTGGGTAAGCGGTTTCACCTCTCTGGGTCTAAGTTTCCCAAAGAGGGTAGCCATTAATAATAACAAGCCCTAGCAGGCTGGGAGCGGTTCATGCTACAATCCCTGCACCCTGGGAGGCTGAGGCAGGAGGATCAGCAATTTGAGCTCAGCCTGGACAACTTAGTGACTTACCAAGATCTCAAAACATAAAAAGGCTGAAGATGTAACTCAGTGTGAAGGCCCCAAATTTAATCCCTAGTACTGAAAAATAATAAGTAAGTAGTAAATAAACACATCTTTGGTAAATATGACAAACTCCTTCGCATGCAATAGTTTGCTGATATGACTGCTTCATTATCTGAGCAGGCACGACAGCCTGATTTGACCCCACTTCCTAGGCGAGGCACTGGGAGGTGCCAAGGGTTTCCCTCAATCCTGCTCAGCCTCACACCATGTTCCAGGGTTAGGATCCACCACACCATGAAATGAGAACATAGGTGTGAAATTATATCATCAAAGAGGAGCTTTGTTTGGAATCTAGGATTATTAGGAGGGCTTGGGCCAGCCAAATAGCTCAGCACATTAAAGTGCTGCTGCAAACAGGCGCAGGGGCCAGGAATTCAACGTCCCAGGCCTGCCATGCCCGCCCCGCCCTTGGGGTGCACTACGATGGTAGTTGAGATGGGTGTGGTGGTATGTGCCTATAATCCCAGCTCTTGGGAGGCTATAAACAGGTGGATCACTACGAGTCCGATCTAGTAGTAAGATCAGACACCCTGTAGACCTTTCCTTAAAATACAAAAAAAAAAAAGGAGGACTTGAATCTTCACATGGAGGTGAGGGTAAGGAGGAACCCTGAGCCCCTGGTCACCTTTCAGGTCACCCCAATCCCTCTAACCCCAGGGACAAGCTTCCAGTCTCCACTACCCCTCAACCCCCCAGGGAGCTGGGTACAGCAGGGGGTAAGCAGCCCCTACCAAGGCCACAAGGGCCCAGACCAAGGCTTGAGTGCCCTCACCCCCAGAACAAGGGCCCAGAGTCCATGCCCAGCACTCCTCCATTCCCTACATGGCCCCAAGGGCAGCATGTGGAGCCCCTGCCTGGGAATCTAGAAGTTGAGGACTGTGTCTCTGTCCTGAAAGGCCCAGCT
>PVKN010022670.1:0-15102 GCA_004027915.1 Capromys pilorides
TGACTGACTGACTGACTGGATGAATGAGTGAATGAATGAATGAACAGATGGATGATGAGTTTAGACTAGTGGAGACACCTCTGGAGGATAGGGATGGGCCAGTTTTCCAGAGGAACATGGATATGTGACAGAATTGGGTTCTAGTAGTTCAGGAGAATGGTACAGGGATGCCCACTAGCATAGTATGTGCTCCAGGTGTGCCCATCTGCTATGATTACAGTCCCTGAGCACTTTCAAGAAAGTTTCACACATCCCACTGTGTGGTTTGGGCAATGAAGTCAGGCATAGGGTCCGCTGGGGCTCTGCCAGGGTGGGAGCACAGGGTGTCTACTCTTCAGGCTCATTGCAAGGCTAAGAAATGAGTTGTGACTTCCCGGGACAGCAGGAACTTGTGGCTGGGGTCCATTTGTTATCACCCCTGGTGACAGGCGGGTCCCCAGTGATGTCATCTGATCGTCTGCAGGCTTCTCTGCCAGGAGCCCACTAACTGGAAATGACATCAGCCACCAGCAAAGTGACTTGGGCGTCCAGCAGACACATCCCGCTGAACCCCGTCTGGAGCTCATCTTCCTGCCTACCTGGAAGTCTTCTGGCTGGCACTTTGGCAAACAAAGAGGCATTTTAAGCTGACTTTAAAAGATAGCCTCAAAGTGTTTCCCAACACATCGACGCTCGCATTGAATTATAGGTGCTAATAAAGCTGTCAGAGCCCTGGCCTACGAACCAGACTTGAGCTGAAGGGTCCCGGAGAAATTATGAGAATTCATCTGGGCCTGAACAGTCAGTCCCCAGCCCAACTGGAGGCTGATAGACATATTCCGGGGCCAGGAAAGGGCTGGAATTGCCCATCCTTAATGTGTTGCTGCTGGCCCATGGGCTTAGCATGGCCTCCATGTAGCAGGAGGCTTTGCTCATTCCTCCAGTTTGGCTTCTCTCCCAAGACCAGAAATTTTTTCCAACTACAATAGAGTGGCATCTCCACCTAATGAACCTTCTCTGCTATTCCTCTTTATCTTATGATATTGATTCTTCCATTTCTCATTATGCCTGTTTTTTTCCTTAGGACTTCAACAATGGTTGTTATGTTGTATATTGCTGCCTTCAAATTAGTTGTTCAAATTACCAGATATAAGCATGTAAAATTGGTCAAATAAAATTATTAAAGAAATACAAAGGAGAGAGAAAAACTAATTTAAGTAGTATGTGCCCCTTCCAATAAATAGACCAGCAGAAGTCAGCAGTACACTTATCCAAGCTATCCTGTGTATTTACATATATATATATATATATATATTTCCCTTCATTCTTTTCTCTCCTTTCCTTCACATCAGTTGTTCCTTCCCTTTGAACAGTTTCTTTTCCTCTCACGGTATCTATTATACCCTTCAGAATTTATTTACTCTTTCAGGTTTTTACACTAGGGAGGTAATATAATCTATACATGTGGTCTGATTTATTTCATTTATGAGTATGGTCTTGAGTTGCATCTATTTCCCTATAAACACTTCAAATTTATCTTTATAGCCAAGGAATACTCCATTGTATAAAAATACCACATTCTTTTTTATCCATTCCTCAGTTGTTGGGCATTTGAGTTGCTTCCAAGATTTCACTATGATAAACTGTTCTGGAATAAACAAGGGTGCACACATATCACTGTGGCATGATGTATTCAGTTCTTTTGGAAAAATACCCAGGAAGGAACTAGCTAGGTCAAATGGGACTTCTGATACTAGCTTTCTGAGGTATCTCCACACCATTTGCTATAGTGGTTGCAGCAGTCTTCACTCCCACCAATTGTAGGGAAGGGTTTCTTTTCCCCCACAGCCCCTCTAGCATTTGTTATTGGATGACTTCTTGGTGATAGCCATTTTTTCTGGGGTAAGACAGAATCTCAGTGTTGAAACTGCCTTGATTCCACCTAAAATACTCAGTGTGGCCTAATTTAAGCTGGGATTTCCACTGGAATTTTAACAGAGGCCAAGTTTGGAGCATACTGGGGACCTGGAGATATCACAGAGCATTTCTCCTGGACCTCACCTAAGAGCAGGACCCTAAAACTTGAGTTTCTGATAGAAAGTCACACTTACAGAAAGACAAGTCTGATATCTCAGAGTACTCTCTGTGAACTTCTTTTATGGTAAGCCCTATACCAAGTTCTTTACACTTGCTATCATTTGAACACATTCATTAACTCTATGAGCAACTATATTTATTCATTTACTTCAACAAATATTTATTGAGAGCCCCGGACTGCAGTCTCAGGATTCATATGGAATAAAGCAGTTGTACACTATGCTCCATATCTTGGATTTGGTCATATGAAGATTCCCAGTAAATTGCAAGTAGAATAAGCGTGAAGAAGTCACTCAATGGAAGAGCTTTAAGCAAATGTTCACCTTTATTTTATAAGATCCCTGAGTTAACAAAAAGTGAGACTCAGTGCCCAGGAGTAGGATTCAAGGCCTAGTGGGCTTGGTTGGGAAGTCTGGCTCTTTACTGCACCACAGGCTCACCAGAGCCACAGTGACGGGAACGAAAGGACCCCAGCTCCCAGACACGCCAGGAGCAGCTGCTCTCAGGGCCTCTCAGAAGACCTCTACTAAGGGGAGGCCTGTCCAACCACTCAGCTTCTTTCCCATGTTGCTTCTCCAACTGCAATAAAGTAGCACTTCCAGCTAATGCATCTTTGACTCCAGCCCCAGTTCTACTCTTCACCAGGTTCAGTTAGGTAGGGTTGTCTTGGTCCTTCACAGTTTAGGCTTTGTCCTGAAAGCCAGTTCTGTCACGGCCACCAGGTTAGTCAGTGTCCACAGCTCATGTAGAGCACCAGTCTCACATTATGCAGGATTCCTTGCGATTGGAGCAATACACACTGGTATCAAACTGGCTTCAGAGCAAAAGAAGTGAGAGCATTTCTTCCTCAGCTTGGGCATAAAAATATTATACTCGCAAGGTTTTTACAAAGGACAGCATTGTCCCTGAGACAGTTTAACCAACTCAGAAAACTAACGTGCCAAAGAGGCATGGCTAGATCTAGGTGCTGTTGACAATTTACACTGCCTTGCTTCTCAGAACTACTTTTATTTGTAGTGCCTTTCTTCAGAGTGGTTCATTTCCTGACAAAGGCTCCCGCTAACAATAACACCTGATTAACATCACCTCAGCTGGTTGATTCCAGCAGAAAGATCCTCTTCTGCAGTAGTTCTAGCAAAGTCTCCATTTGAGTCTCATTGGAGCTACTTGTGTCACATGCCTATCGTTGAGCCAGTCCCCTGAAATGAGGTAACCTGGTTGGCTGGTCTGCAGCCACTTGGTATTTTCTGAAGCTGGATGGAATAGGATTAGTATGACTGGGTAGAGGGAGTGGAGAGTAGGATCTCCTCAAGGGTAAATTCAGGTGTTGATACCAAAAGAAAGGAAATTGATGAAGGGCTCAGGAAACTAAAGTCCATGCATCTTACAAACTCTGTGTGAATTCCTGCTTTAGCCTGCCTGGTCCCTGCCACATAAAACTTCTTCCTCTAACATTGTACCTAGAGAATCACCTTCTCATAGTCAGATTCAATTTCTTCTTCCATGAACCCTTAATGATCTCAAGGACAGGTTCATTTCTTCCCTTCCCCCAATCCCAGGGCCAGTGTCTTCCCAGATCTTCAGATTGAGCTTCTGCATGGGTGCTTCTGCCCTGGAAGACACAGAACAAATTCTCATGTGACTTTGCAAAGTCCGTACTGGTCCCTTCCGTGGTCCCGGGAAAAAGTTCCCCAAAGATACCATTAACAATAATGCTTTAGCTAGCAAGCTGAACAGGCCATTTCATTTCTTCTCACCTCTTTCACCATCCTCACCGCTCCCACAGGTGGACTCGCTCAACAGTGACACTTCAGGCTGAAGAAGAAGCCTCAGGGAGCAGACGGTTAAAAAGCAGAGCTGGGCTTGGTCTGAGTATCTTAGTCACTGGCTAAGTGCTATTCTCATTTTGGTTGTAGGTGTTTTACTCTTTTTTCAGGATTAAGATATTTCAATTTTTTTCTCACAACAATCAAACAAAGAAGATATAATTATTCCTTTTTTTCATCATGTGGAAACTGAGACTTAGAAAGGTTAAGCGACTTGCCTTATTCTAAGTTTCACTCTCTTCCTGAGTTTTACATTCCCTCCATGTGGTGGCCTTAGGAGGTATGCATCTCATGCTAACCTTACTTTCGTTTAGCATGGTACAAGTGTTTAGTTGGGACACCAGGAAACTGTGTTGTAAGGGGCTAGGGAGTACACAAACGCTGAGCTGAACTCACTCACCCAAGGATCCTCTTGCCCGGAGCTTAGGTCTCACCCAGTCTGCAGCCTGTGCTCCCTGGACTTCCTCCTGCTGGAGGTGCTTCCCTCGCTACCCCACCCCCACCCCCAGACTGAGATCCGAGGTCCTTAGAAGAAGGACGGGAGGGTAGGGTTGCTTTTGGAACTGCACAACAATCTGATTCACTAACCCTTAGCCCTCAGCTACCTGTTGCTTTCCCACTAGACATGAGCTCATGGAACAAGTTCATGTTCCCTTGGTGGATTTCCCTCTGCCTGCAGTCAGGTTACATAGAGCCATGACAGGGACGCATTCATCAAGAGCAGCTACTGGCTAGTAATGGGATAATTGTGCTGGCCCTGGAGCCACAGGGATGAACCCTAGCGGTGCTATAAGAATGCACAGAGGCCACATTTACCTTTAAGGGCAGCTCTTTGAAAACTTTGGCATAGGTTCCCCCACACTGCTTTCCTTCCCGCTGCGTGATGTGAGAACACTGTCACAGTGCGTGCCTTGTTTAAGCACAAGCCAGGCACTGTGTGGCCTGGGAGGTGGATTACATCCCAGATGAACAGCGGAAATCCTCGGCAGGGATGGGTTCAGCTCCCACAGGCCGAGTGTATATATATTATGATAATGTCTGTACCCACAAACCCCACAGACATCATACCAGCACAAGGAGTGGCTGAATGTGGAGGAGCGAACAGATGTTTTCAGTATTCATATTCTTGATCTCGACATTGAAGGCACTTCTCATTTGGGTCCTGCCTTCTTTGCCAGGATTATTTTCGACTCATTGACATGCTGTGTGCACGTGTGTATGTGTGTCAGTGTGTGTTTCTAAGTCAAAGGAAACATAAACTGTATTGAATGTACTTGGTCTGAGCACCTAAGAGTGGTAGCCTGGGACACTGTTCTGAGAAGGACTCTGAGGCCACGTCCTGTCTTATTCAGCAGGACAAAGCTCTGTGACTGATGAATGAGGTTTGCCATGGACAAAAGTGAAGAGGTGGTGGTGACATGCACACATCTGTCATCTTGCCGTTACCTGTCTCTGCCTAGTATATTAGCTTTGCTAGACAGACTATAGTTTTCTTTCTCTTCTTTCTTTTTTGATTTTTTTGTATTTTAGGGAAGGGTCTACAGGGTGTTCAGGGTCCTACTACTAGATCAGACTTACAGTGATCCACTTGTCTACAGCCTCCCAAGAGCTAGGATTACAGGTGTGTGCCACCATGCCTAGGCTCAATTGGCATCTCAGTGCACCTTGGGAGTGGGGCCAGCATGGCAGACCCAGGGATCAAACCCCTGGCCAAATCCACTGAGCTATTTGGCTGGATATATATATATATATATATATATATATATATATATATATTTGTTATTATTAGAGGACCATTTGAAGTCTGCAATTTTTCCATGTAGCTCTAGTGAATTCCCCTAAGTAGGCATCCTTTTCTTTCTTCACCATTTCTTTCATCTTCGGCAATAGTCTTAGTTGGGTGCCATTTTCTGGCACAAAAAACTATATGCCTAATTCTCCTGGAAGACTGAAAACTTCTTCATTGGAGAAATGGAACCTCTTTTACCTTTATAGACCCATAGCCATGTGCTGGCAGAAAGGCTTGATTTAGAAGGGGTGTCAACTTTTGGGGTCAAGTGACCAAATTTTACAGATGGAAAAACTGAGGCTTTAGACAGGATGGGAAAGCTGTCAGTCACACTAGAAGTGTAAAGCACAGGCTCCTAGCATGTGAGAGTTGGAGGGACTCTCGCAGGTAACCAGGAAGCTCTGGCTGCCAGGGCCTCTCATCTCTGCTTGCATTCTCTATTTTGGACTTTGATCTGGTTTCATTTGCTTTATGTAAGCAAGATTTTATGGTGAACTTAAAAAAACATATTTGGAAAGAAGCTGAGAGTAAACAAGTAAGTATGAATCAGTCTATTCATTCACCCATTTCTGCAAAGAAAATTGTTGACATTATTCTAGGTTCCAGAGACAGTACAATGTACAGAACAGCCAAAAATCTGTGCCCTTTCGGAATCTGAATTTATGGAGTATGCTTATGTTTGATTCTACTTGCATTAGTTCACTAAATCCTCACTAACTGTAAGCTATAGCAGTGCTACAACTTTTTGGATGAAGTTATCAAGGCCCAGAGCGGTTAAGTAATCTGTCTGATGCTGCATTTAGATGATTATTGAGGGGGGATTTGAACTCAAGTGGTCTCCATCAAGCCCTTCTGCCCCCCTCTAAATCACTACTCAATTGCCACATGCCACAGATGGAATGTTGAAGCTCAGGGAGGGTGGGATACTAAGCCAAAGCCACACAGCTAGTTTATCTGACTCTCACACTAGGGTTTTTTAAGGATGCCAGTCTACCTTTCTTTCCCAAAATGTGGGAGGAAATGGGACAGACAAAGCCAGTGGACATTACAGCGTGTAAGATCCGAGAACATGTTATTTTCTTGTAGAATAGACATGAAACATTTGTTTCTCACTTTGGCAAGGTGCTAGGAGGGTGGGGTGCAGATTTCCAATGCACTAAATATTGCTCTCATCGGCTCAAAGGCTGTGATTGTATCAAGTTCCAGAAATTATGAGAGAGCTAGGCCACTGCAGCTGGTCAGCAAATCATTGGCCCAAGTGTTGTCACTATTAAATGCAGTAGCAAGAGACAGAGAGACAGAGACAGAGAGACAGAGACAGAGACAGAGAGACAGACAGAGAGAGACGGGGAGAGAGAGACAGAGAGAGACACACACACAGAGACAGACAGACAGAGACAGAGACAGAGACAGAAAGAGACAGAGATACAGAGACAGACAGAGAGACAGAGCGAGACAGACAGGAAGAGAGTGAGAGAATGAGACAGACAGACAGAGAGACAGGGAGAGAGAGAGAGGGAGAGAGAGGAGGAAGAGAGAGGGGAAAAGAGAGAGACAGTGGAGAGAGAGACAGACAGACAGAGACACAGGGAGAGAGACAGAGAAACTCAGACGCTTAGCCTAGGATAACTGATTCAAAAATTATGAGTTCCAAGAAGGCCAACACTCACTTAAATTTAGATTTGGACCCAACTCCTGTCACATGCACACAAATGCCTACTGTTTCCTGGACACCCACTCAGCACACAAAATCAGCCCCTCAGCTCTGCCAGCCCAGAGGAACAAAAGGGATTTTGATTCTGATTATTTTTAAACTTTAATGACAAATCCTTTCCTTCTCCACATTAAAAAATAAAGGCTGTGCCTGGTACCATTAGGGGACTGCTCGCCGCTGCCTGGTTCTCGGAGGCACTTATCTTGTTTAAATTTTAATTTCTGGGTTGAAATTTTTATTGAAAACATCACTATCTTTCTAAACAACAACAAAAAAGTTTCTTCTCTTGTCACTGTGCTAGTTTGTCCTCTCACGCCTTCTCACTTTGCCTCAGTGGGAGCCTTCCTGCTTCTCCAGGGCTCCTTCTGGAAAGCCCTGTGACAGGAATGTGCTATTCTTGCCCCGACAATTATTATTATTATTATTATTATTATTATTATTATTATTATTATTTTATTTGCTGTATAATCCAGAGTTTGTTTCGGAGAAGATTTAAGCCTTTAAATCTCTGGCCACTCAGAGGCAAAGTTTCTCTAACTGTGATGAAGACAAGAACTGTGACACTGATGATGACGATGATGATGATGATGATGATGATGATGATGATGATGATGATGACATCATGACAGAACTGCAGAACCCTTGAACACTTCCTGAACATCCGCAGGGCATCAGCTTCTACCTTTCTTCAGAGCCATGGGAGAGCTTGCGGGAGATAACTCAGCAGTCTAAGTACCTGTCTGGCAAACACAAGGTCCTGAGTTCCCTTCCCAGAGTCCCAGGTGCATCTGGCATGGTGGCACATGCCTGTAATCTCAGTGCTGGGGAGGCTGAGACAAGAGGATCTCTATGAGTCTGAGCTGCCTAGTGAGACCCTGTATTCAATAAATAAAATAAAAAAAAAAAAAAACAGCTGGAGAAAACTTAAGTGACAAGCCCCACTTTGGAGAAGTGACAGATTAGGAGTCACTGCATGTGCCAGACAAGGGGAGATGCAACTATGTATCTTTTGAGAATTACGTTGACAGCAGCAAATACCGCTAGAAAAATCAAATACAAAGGACTTGGTGAGATCTAAAGAACGATGGTTTTAGTTAGGCACAGGAAAAAACCAGGAAGGTTTCAGTGAGAGAGAACATTTAACATAAATGTGGAGAATGGGGAAGGATCTAGACATAGAGAATAAGAGAAAAGCCAGAAAGTATCTTTAATAAGGGAAAAGAAATTTGTCTGAGCCATCCAAAGAGGAGAAATGGAGGTGGTACAGGGCGGCCACGGGGTGCTCAGAGGCTCTTGGGGATCAGCCTGCTAATGGTGATTATTTCCCCCTTGGGCAGTGGAGTCATCTAAGTATTTTAATCAAGGGAGTGACTATAGTTCGAAACGGTCACTGTAGCCAAGAGTGAAAGGGGGTTAGGGGAAGGAAGACCAAGGGAAGGCAGGGAGACAGGAGGGCACTAGGGCAGCTGCTCTTCCCAGCTCTGCTTCTTGTCTGGCGGTGCTCTGGGGACGGGCCCTGGATCTAGGCCCTCCACTCTGGACTTCCAGGTGGCCCCAGGGGTCCCAGTTTGACCCTCTGATAGCTCTCTGCTGCCCCCTTCTGGCCAAGTAGCCCCTGCCACAGTTGACTTGCAAGGCCTGGCCCCAGGGTACAACTCCTGTTGAGGTCACTGTAAAGAACACAGCTGCTACTACAACTGGGACACATGTTCTGGGCTGGGCATCTTCATGGTTCTCATATGTATAAGGTGTTTACCCTGAAGGTAAGTGGACACGATAGCGTCCATTTTCCTGAGAGGTAAAAGGAAGTCCTTTTCTCTGGGGAGAGGACTAAAGCGTAGGACTTCTCCATCTTCAGGAGGGTTAGGCAGGAAGGCTTTGCCAGGCACTTATCCAAAGATTTGGGATTCCTGTTTTTGAGCCTCTTCTGTCCAGATCTTGTGGGAGAGCCTTTCAGAGTTTCCAATGGGACATACACTAAGAGACAAAGCCAGGGTGTGGCTGTCTCAAGGGGTGCCTTGGGTTGAAGGGGCACGAGGAAGGGGGCAGGATCATGAGACCAGAGGGAGATGGGGGGCAGAAGACTTGGAAGTAGAAACAACAAGAGCCAGAAAGGAGCCGGGTGGATGCCAGAGCTGTGCTCTGTGTGAAGACTGTGACTGGCACGAGGATTTAGGGTTGGCTTGTGTAGTTATTGGTTTTCTTAAGCAGACAGGGTTCTTACTGTTCCAAGAGATCTTTCCAAGTTGATATTTTGGGGTTAGGGCTCTGGCTGTTAGAAAAGTCCTGTTAAAGAATCTTTCAAAGCACCTCTCAAGCCAGGAGCAGGGCCCTGAGGAGTTGGGAGACGGAACAGGTCATTTTAACGGAAGCACAGCAGGGTGGGAAGAGCTAGGCTGGGGAGCTGGCCAAAGAGGAGTGGGGAGAGGCAGAAACTCACTTCCCAGTCTTGCCTGGGGCCAGCCCTGGGCACAGTGATAACATTTCTATAAAATACTCCACAGGAAGCCCAGTAGGAGAGGGCGGAGAGGCTTACCTTCTCGCGGTTAAGTGCATCCTGCCAGCTCAAGGCCTTGCTCACCTCAGCTCAGGCTGTGAATGTGTCAGTGTCACACGGAGGAAGTGTCAGGCCAGGGATGGGAGGAAGCGCTGGAAGCGTGCGCGTGTGTATACGTGCGTGCGTGTGCGTGCGGCGTCTCCATTTCCGGATGCCTAAGAGGGCATCGTGGTGTCCTGAATGCTCCCTGCCTTCTGGCTGATGTTGAAACGCATCAGCAGCTGAGCCCTTTCCCAGACAGACCAATGAAAGGATACGAGTAAAAGTGGGAGGGAAACCTTTCGAGGAGTGTTACTCATATTGGGTTGGCAGAAAACAGAGACCATCTTATGATCAGAGAGGTTTTGTAAAGAGATGTACAGACCAAAGACGGCATTTGCTTATGCTTCAAATCCGAGCTGGCCCTGTGAACTGATTTCTTCCCTGGAGTGCGAAGCTCTGGGTTAACAGAATCGTTGTCTTCATTTTCTCCAATTAGATCCCAAGATCAAGGGGAGACTTGTATCTGTGCTACAGCCCAAGCCGTGGAGGGAGCCTGAGGGACTGGCCTAGCTAATTGGTACTGCTCACTTTGGAGAACGTTCTTCATAACCGCGTCAAGGGGGCACCATCTGCCCAGTGGACAAGCCACCTTGGACAGTGGTGGTTCCACCTGATGCAGCTAATAGTTTATGGCTCCTTGCTTTAGTACATGTGTAGCCAGGTTGATTTGGCCAGAAGAATGTGTAAAAATGGGCACCAGGAAAGATAAGTTCTGTTCAAGGCCAGGATGCATCTGATTTTGTTCTCTGTGGAAGGTGTTCTAGGAGTAGGAGAAGGAAGGAGGGAAAGAAGAAACTGAAGGATGTACATAGAAGTAAAAACAGTATTTCTCTGGAACTGTAGACATCAGAGTTAAAATATACATTAAAGGAAGTTGATCATTGGAGAAAGGAACCAATGTTCAATATTAATGCATTTATTTCTAAAGCTATCTTCTTGAAATTTCCCATCTAATTTTTAAATTTCCCATCTAATTTTTAAATTTTTTTCGGGGGAGGGTCTACAGGGCATTCAGGGTCTCACTTCTAGATCAGACTCGTAGCAATCCTCCTGTTTACAGCCTCCCAAGACCTGGGATTACAGGTGTGTGCCACCATGCTCAGTCTCAATTGCCTTCTCAGCACGCCCATGGGGCAGGACCAGCACTGCAGGTGCCTGCTTGCTAGCGCTTTAATTCGCTGAGCTATTTGGCCAGCCCTATATTGCCCATCTAGAGGAAGAGATTTCTTACAGTAGATGAGTTAATGAATCAGCCAACCTCTTTATGGATAAGGGTCAGATGCATCCCACTATTGAGATGCACTGAGGAGTGTGTAAGTAAAGGTCTTGTCAACACAGAATGATTGAAATATGTGGGATTAAGAAGTCAGTGAAAAAGATCAAACCACTGAACAGAGAAAAAATTAAAATCTGATCAAATATTTGGATTAGAAATAGATTGGTGGTAAGTTGTGAAAGGAAAAATTAGCATCTAAAACTATAATACTTCTCTATGAGAACAATTGACAAATTAAAGTAGAAAACAGAAAATTAGCATAAATAGCCATGGATTAATTGCCTGATTGAATGGAGATTTCATTAAAAAACTTGAAAAACCCGCTAAATTCTCAATGAGTAATATGGAGAAGATAGAACATGGATGAAAAAGGAAAAAATATATAATCAATAAATATTTGAACAAAATCTCTGTTGAATTAATCTGAGCAATGAAGTTGAAGATAGTAACTCCATGCTCTGTTGCCTATTCCTGGCTTTTTCCCATCCAGCTTAACAAAGTTTAAAAACAATACCTTATTTCAGGGACAGTAAGCCAGCTGTCCTTTTACAGTATAAAAAGAATTGTATAGTGATCGGCACTTTGTGGAAAAACACACAGGCAAAAGTATCTGGGAATCTGTTATAGTATGAGTAGAAAAAGTCAAAATTCAAAGGTATTCATGGAAATCTTCACCCTAATGAATTATTAAGAAAGCCTTGTGTTCGTGTGAATCATGGCTCTCTCTGCGTAGGAATATATGATTTGTGGATATTTCTTTTCTTTTCTTTTTATATTACAGCCAGCTCTCAGCCTGCCCTGGGGTTGGGGCTGGCACAGCATGTGGTACCGGGGATCAAACCAGTTCCTGCGGTTGCCTAAGCTTGCCTAAGCAGGTGCTTTAGACCGCTGAGCTATCTCTCCAGCCCTTTATGGATATTTCCAACAGCCTGTCCAAATGCTCACAGCATTGTGTTCAGTCAAACTTGAGTACACAATTAATACCATATACAAAGAGGACACAGAGAAAAAAAGAAAGCACAACAGTGTGTGGAGTAACATTAGTGCTTCCACTACTTACTGAATAATTTTGAATCTTTCTGTTTCTGTTTTTTTTTTTTTTTTTTTGCTTCATTGTGTTGCTTTTTCATTTCTGTCTACATAAACACATATTATTCTTACAATGTAAAAAAAATCAGAGTGAATATTGGGTTTCGTTTGAAACTCACTGCAACTAAGAACAAATCAATGGGATTGGAAGTTAGAGGAGAAATGTGCAGGGCTGAGGCCCCTCCCCCATTGCCTCTTGCCCTGTGATGTGGTGGCTTTGTGATACAGTCACTGGTATGACCCTGAGCTCTGAGGATGGGCCCTGGTTGCTGGAAACCAGTTCCTGTCCTCTCTGCTATAACTATTTTTTTTTGAGTAGCCTAGGCAGAAGCCAAAGGACCACGGTCACTCTCCTGGAGCATTTCCCAGTGGACTGAAGGGAAGCTCTTCAAACTGATGCCCATAGGATTTCTTCTCTCCCCCTCCTGGTGTGAACACAGAATGGCTCCAACTCTTGACAGTTGGCATCCCACCACCATGAAGGAAGCCAGCCTGTGAACGGAACCAATGCCAAGAGGGAGGCAGAACCCGGAGGACTGTGGGAAACTACAGGGCTGCACCTCCTCCTGCCTTGGACTTTTTAGTTGGTTTGAATTTTGTCTTTTTTAAAAATATGACTTGTAAGAATTCCTGATGCAGAGTGATAGCAGAGACTGCTTCCCACTGAGGGTTATAGCAGCACTAGGAGGAGAGAGCATAAGATAACTTGAAGCCATACAACCGACTTCACTATTGGGGGAATGGAGCCTGAGAAAGACCTAGAAACCAAGGTGAGCCGCAGAAACTTATAATGAAGATGCAGTGGTCTAGGAAGTGAGAGCCCTTCAGGAATGATGACCGGCATAGTACAAGCGTGACCTCACTATCCTTTCTCAGTTTTGATGACCCTCCTGAATTATGTGGATGGGGAACAAAGAAAATATTAGTAATGTTAATGTTTTCCAAGAGGGATCTTTATGCCCTTGCTTAACATGTCAGCCAGGTTCCAGAGTGCCTGGGAATCAGGGCGTATTTGGCTGGCCATGTGGATGAAACATGCCGTGGTCAGTGGTCCATGCTGTACGGACACCTGGCACCACCCATGAGCAACTAGTTAGGGCTGAAGCTAGGAGGAGTTTGGTAGGTCTAAGTAGTTCTTGGCTAAAACGTCTTAGCTCATCTAAGAAGTTCTCATGTTGAAATTAAATATACACTACTGAAGTGTGTGTGTGTGTGTGTGTGTGATAAAACAGCAACTTTTTTCTTAGACACTAAGGTTCCAAGAAATCTCTGCATACCTGCTAAATCTCTACTCAGTCACCTGAACAAATTCCATTATTCCTTTAACAATGTGTACATTTCACAAATATTTTTCAGGGACCTATCATGGGCCAGGTGCAGTACTCCAGCTGGAGGAAGCACAAGCAAGATATACATACAGTAAAACATATTTCTTTAACCCTTACCAAACACCAACAGCACAGTAAGTACTTACATCACATTACTTACTGCATTTCGCCTCCTGAACATGCACACCGCATCTCAGCACTGTTATTTATCCCAGTTTTATAGACGAAGAAACCTTAAGGTCAGAGAGTCAAATTGCCTCAGGTCACACAGCCTACAAGAGATGGAAAGAGCAATTCAACCCAAAGTTCATATACACTCAACCTCTATGATAGAGGGAAGATAGAGGTCTGAATAATTAGTTAAGTTCCCACTGGATCATGTGGAAGGTATAAGGAAGGTATAGGTGAGTTTGAGAAGGGAGTCACTGATTCTGTTGGGGGGATGCTTAAAAGAGAAATCATCTTCTGAGGCAATCGTGACAAATACAAAAATGGTAGGTATTGTGGGGGGTGGGCGAATATTCCAGCAGAGAGAAGAACTTGGGTGAAGATGTGGAGAAGAATGAGCGTGGTAAGCCTGTGCCTGAGGATAAGCCCAAATTTGGCATGACTGTGGAAACCAGTTCAGTGGGGCTCTGGAAAAAAGGTGATGAAAAAGGCTTTGTCTGTCAAACTTTACCTTGTAAGCAAGACCTTTGCCAACAGAGGTTTTCCAGCCTGAGGCAACATGATGATATTTGTACCTTAAAAATAACTCTTACGTAGTGTGCCAGGGGTACTAAGGAGGAGAGATCAGATATACAGAAGCTTGTTGGTGGAAACCCTCCAAACTCAGGCAGCAACAGGAAGAGGACTGAACCCATCCTGGCCTCATAATCATTAGCTTGCTAGTTCCAGTATGGAACTGTGCTTTTGTAGAGTTATGTATGGAAATGGAATGCAATGGAACAAAGATGACTTGGTGATCAAGCTCTCCCACCTTCAAGTCTTGGATCTACCATTTATCTAATAATGTAGGACTACCGAGATTTATTCTTCTCATGTACAAACTAGTAAAACACCTAGCTCATAGGTTATTAGGAAAATCAACTGAGTCCTTTATGTTCTTTTCTCTATAATCTTTATGCTAAAAAAGGATACATTGGTATGCATAGATCAGTTTTAGTCCTCCTACATACTGACAACATTCAAAGTTGACCAAAACGTTTAAAATTTTGACCCTATTTTATTTTACTCTATTGATTTACTAACTTGTTCAAGTAAACTATTGGCTTCTACCACTCTAGCTACATAGACTAGGCTATGCTGCAGTATCCCTGTGGCTTAATAACATAAATGTTTATTTTGTGTTTGATTTACACTATTACCACCAGTCATTGGAAGGGGTATTATGTCATTAAATCAC
>PVKN010022671.1:0-15060 GCA_004027915.1 Capromys pilorides
GTTCTCTCTTTAAAAAATAAAAAAACAAAGGCCACCTGAATTCCCAGGCTTTCAGGACCTAGGTCCAACTGCCAGGTCACCTACTGAATCAAGTTCCTCTCTTCTTCTGTCTCTCACGCCCTCAATGCATCCAAGAAAACTCTCAGCGTGTGGTCGATTGCACCTGGCTACAGAATCTGAGATACGCTTTGCATCTGCAAGTTCATTTCAGGCATGCGCATAAGTACATTTTCTGTTAATACAACACAAGTCCTTGGGCTGATGTTCTATAAAAGTAAAGTTTTCTTAGCTCAGTTTTGGGGGGTAAGAGGCCAAGATTGGTGGAACCATGTGTTTGTCTTCTGGGGAGGGTCTCATGGTGGATGACATCATGGTGAGAGCATGTGTAGATAGAGAGACCACACGGTAAGACAAGAAGCCAGAGAGATTTAGGGGACAATCTTCCTTTTCTGTAGCTTTCATAGTAACTAAGAGGGTCTGGTTAGAATTATATTAACTCCTCTGAAGGTGGTTCCCAGTGATCTGATCACATCCCATGAGACCCTGCTTTTTTCTTTCATTTTAAAAAGAAAAAAAAAAAAAATCAAAACAAGATAATAGGAGAGTAATAATGGTTAATACGTTGCATTTTGTTATCTTTAAATAAGTTACTCAGAGTGAAAGATATTGGCGTTTAATTGTCCAAACAATACTAGCACAGTCTTTCTTTTCAAAGAACTAAGAGAAATTAGTAGCACAAAGATTTTTTTGCTGTTGTTGGTACTGGGGATTGAACTGAGGACCTTGTGCTTGCCAGGCAGACACTTATGCTGCTGTGCTATCTCCTTGGCCTATGATTTTAAAACACACACACACACACACCCCACACGTGTGTGTGTGTGTGTGTGTGATATGTGTGTGTTTTCTTTTCTCCTTTCCCCCAGCTTCCCTGTCATTTTGCAGTTTCTTCCTAGTTCACAATATCTATTGTAAATTTTTGATCTTATTCACTCTTTTAGATTTTCACACTAGGGAGATAATATGATGTTTACACATGTAGGTCTGATTTATTTCACTTATAAGAAAGGTCTTAAGTTGCATCCATTTGCCTGTAAGTCTCCAGTTTATCATTCTTTACTGCTGAGTAGTAGTCCATTTTATTAGAAGACTGTATCTTTTTATCTATTCCTCATGGGCAATTGGTTCTTTTCTAAGATCTAGCTATTACCAATTGTGCTACTATAAACATGCATACATATATCACTGTATTATAATGTTTTTGTTTCTTCTAGGAAGATACCCCCCAAACAAATATATATATTTGCTCTTTGTGCTTCATCTGGTAATTATATATTCATCTCAGATACCCATTTTTGGATTGGAGCTTTAAATTTTGGAGGTCTGATTTTTGGGGATATTTATTTATTCATTTTTGGGGATCTTTATGCATTCTTCACCAATAACTTTGTCTGAGGAACAGCTGGCAAAACTTTTTTTCCATACTGGTGGTTGTCTCTTCATTGTTGGTTTTTCTTGCTGTGCAAAACTTCTTAAAAAAATTTAAAAAAAAAATCTTTTGTTGGGCCAGCAAGACAGCTTAGCAGACTAAGCTCCTGTTTAGGCAAGCACAGGGACCGGGGTTCAATCCCTGGCACCACATGCCACACCAGCATCGCCCCAAGGCATGCTGAGTGGATCATGGAGTCTGGGCATGGTGGCACACACCTGTAATTCCAGCACTGGACAGAATAAAAATAGGATCACTATGAGTCTGAGCTGTGTAGTGAGACCCTATACCAAATACATACATACATACATATATATATATATATATATATATATATATATATATATATATATTTTTTTTTTTTTACTCATTTGTTACAGGGTCTCACTATGCAGCTCAGACTCATAGTGATTCTTCTGTCTCAGCCTGCCCAGTGCTGGAATTATAGGCATGTGTGACCATGCTGGGTTCTGGTGGCCAGCCCAGCATGCCCAGCATTCCAGGGGTTTCCAAGGCCCGACAGGAATACAGTACTGGGGACCCAGGTCCTTGCCCTTGCCAGGCAGGTATTTAGACTACCAGACTATTTCCCAGTGCCACAAAAGCTTTTTATTAAGCTCAGATCCCAGTTGTTTTTTTTTTTTTTGTGGCCAGCTCAGCCCACCCTGGGGGCGGGGCTGGTGTTGTGGTGCAAGTATAGAAAGGCAGTCCCTACACGCTTTGCCTAAGCTTGTCTAAGCAGGTGCTTTAGACTACTAAGCTATCTTGCCAGCCCCCCAAAAATCTTTTATATTGGGGCTGGGGATATAGCTCCGTGGCACAAGTGCCTGCATGGCAAGTGCAAGGTTGTGAGTTCAAACCCCTTTTTTCATTACCCACAAAAAGAAAAAAAACTTTTATATTCATTTGTTTTGGTACAGGGTCTTGCTATACAGCTCAGACTCATAGAGATCTTCCGCGCCAGCCTCCTCAGCACTGGGATTACAGGAGTGTGTCACCATGCCTGGTTTCAGGATCAGCACGAAATGTGTTACTAGGGATCAAACCCAGGTCATTGCGCTTGCCAGGCAGGCACATACATCACAGAAGCACCAAGCATACAAAAGAAAAGATGGCAGCTACAGAGTTATGCAACATGGCAATGCAAAATTTAACAAAGTGACAGCAAGAATTAAGTAATATACATCTAAAACACATAATGGAAGAAAAAAGATGTTCCTTATTAACTGCATATTTGAAGAACAAAAATGTCTCAATCACCTTCTTTGTCACTGAAACAAAACAACTGAAACATGCAACTTAAAAGAAGGAAAGGTTTATTTGGCTCATTTTACAGTCTATAGTCAGCTGGCTCCAGGGCAGAAAGAAATGGCAAAGTGGGACAGCAGAAGAAGAGATACTTACCTCATAGCACCCAAAAGCAGAGGGCAAAGGAAGGAACAAGGCAGGAAGACACCCCTGCCATATCATGCTCCCAGTAACCAGTCTCTTCTGATCAGGCCCCCTTCTCATGTCACAGGTAAATACAGCACCTCTATGATTCATCACCTTTAAAAGGCCCTATCTATGAGTAAATGATGCTTTGGGGGGATGCTTCTATAGCCCCCATAAAAAAGTAACTGTTATAGGGCTGGTGAGATAGCTCAGTGGACTAAGTGCCTGCTTAGGCAAGCATAAGGACCTGGGTTTGATCCCCAGGACTGCATGCCACATTGGCCCTGCCCTGGGTGCACTGAACTGACCACCAAAACTGGGCATGGTGACACATGCCTATAATTCCAACACTGGGGAGGCTGAAAACAGGAGGATCATTGAGTCCAAGCTGCGTAGTGAGACCCTGTATAAAATGCATACAAAATTGTTATAATTTTAAAACCTTAAGCATGGGCTTTCTAGAGTCCCCTAGACTCATACTCAACTTATCTACCACCTATTATCTGAAAAATCTTGGAAAGGTTGTTTAACAGTTGAAAAGTAGGCTAATAATGACTAATTACTCTTCTAAATTTTATTTTTCTTGTTTTAAGAAAACAGTATCTACTTCACTGACTTGTTATGAGGGTTTAAGTCACAGAATACAGTGTGCATGGTATAGAGTAGCCCTCTGAGAATTATTAATTCACACTCAATGTAGTCTTTGTATGTACACAAGATCTACCAAAGAGTATCTCCAACTAGGGTCATCTACTAGTCATGCTGAATTTTGAAGCAATAGGATCTCAGAATGCTTGTTCCATTGCTTCTGGCTTCCACGCCTACGATGTTTGTGCTGTCACTTTCCACGTGGGTAAATCCACTGCAGAGAAAAAGAGAAGAAACACGTGAGGTGTTAATCTGAAAAAAGGACAAACATTTCAGTAGTAAAACTTTTACACGAAGACCTTAGCAGCGTATCCAGATGGAGCTCAATCCTCTCTACCTTCTCTGCTTCTGTCAGACCCAAGCCATCTCCACACATGACACCTGCACATCCCATGCACATGTCTTGCTTACACTGACAGCACATGTGCTTAGGTCTCCTTTCCTGCGTGGCAGGTCATTCTTGTCACCTCTCTTGTTTTCATCTTTTGTCAGGTGCTTCTTATATGATTGCACAACATGCATTTAGCAAGAACACAAGATCTCAAAATAAAATACGAAATGAGTAGTGAGTGCTTAGGACAGACATCAACATTTTCACATCAGCTATTCATTTGCTTACAAAACTTAAAAGATAGCAGCAGAAATAAAAACCTAAAAAAAAAAAAAAAAAGGAAAAACCTACATGAACTGTAATGTAAATACAAACAAGTCTACCACAGAAATCATCTTTGGTTCAACTGTCACATCCGCAGCAGTCTTCACATATTGAAATTGCATGTACAAACATCACTTACACTGACAGCACATATGTTTTGTATTCCTGTCCTTTTCTGTAGGGCCCCGTTCACATCTTCCTGATTTTCTTGTTAGGTCTGTGGAATATTGCAACTGCCTGCTTACCTGTCAGCTCACCAGTGTGGTCCACAATTTTTTTGCATAACTCCCTGGGCAGAAACATTTTGCTCTTCCTCTGTTGTGAATGACCTCTTATGAGTTCCAATCCCAATCCGCTAAGAAAATTTGTGTGTGGTATTTTGTTCTTGGCACTTTCTTTGTAAACTATCAAACTACTTAGGGGCCAGGGAGATAGCTCTGTGGTACAAGTGCCTGCCTGGCAGCACAAGCTTGTGAGTTTGAACCCTGGTTTTGCAAAAAAACAATTTATGCCGCACATGTTTAGATTTTTTTTTTTTTTTTTTCAGTACCAGGGATTGAACTCAGCACCCTGCACTTGCCAGGCAAGTGGTTATTCCACTGAACTATATCTCCTGCCACACATTTAGGACTCAGTAAAACACCACCACTGGCCAATATTCTGTGCTTCATTTATATTTCCTTTTTTTGTGGTACTGGAGATCTAACTCAAAATCTTGTGCTTGTTAGGTAGGTCCCTGTGCCACTAAGCTATATCACTGGCAATGTCCTGTGTTTCAAATGACATCACAGTTGCTGCATAACTCATCAATAATATCTATTCCATCTATCATCTGTTGCAAAAAGCTATGATATCTGAGGCTTCAGTTTTATTAAGGTTTCTCTGTCAATTTTTCCATTATGGTATAATGTTGACACCAGCAGTATCAGTTGGATTTTGTCATGAACAAGGACAACGTTGTATCCTTCTGAAATCCAAAGACTATACTATACAATTCTGTTTTAAAATTGCGATGTTTCATAAGAATTTCCACTTTGTGTTTGCATCTAGTTCCTATGCTGGTCAACTTGTGCTGTCAGCAAACATACATCAATTGGAAACTGGTCAATCTGATTGTTAAAATGTCTTACTTTGATCAGTTTGCGAGATGGGAGCAAGAAGTCTGTTTACTTGGTTTACTGCTGTACAAATAAAGACCTGGTGGCTGAATTGCAGGACACATTTCTAAACTGAAAAGTATAATATGTCTTCATATCTTCCAAGTATATATTTTTATACTGTAGGGCTTCTGCCTTTGTTTTCTGAGATGGAGTTTCACACTGTAGTTGAGACTGGCCTTGAACTCATGTAATCCTCCTGCCTCAGCCTCCCAAGTGCTGGGATTATGGGCATGTGCCACTACATCTGGCTACACCATATTTTGAAGGTTTTTTTTTTTTTTTTTTGCATACATTGCCTAAAGCTACAGCAACCACAAAATGGTGCAAGGTGTTCATCACTAATGTATTCAGCTAGTATGTATATTCCTGAAGAATTAGCCACAACTTTCTCAAACAAGGAACAAACAGCAGCTAGATTATCAGCTTTTTTCTTACTTATAGGTGGTTTTGCCATCAAACCTCAGGTAATTTTGAAGGAAACCAAATCTCAGTGTCATTGTTATACTACAAACTTCAAATCTGCAATCATTGCTTCTCCATTAGTCTTTTAATTTCTTTCTTTCTTTTTATTTATTTATTTATTTGTTTGTTTGCTTGTGTTTGTTTGTTTCTTTTATTTATTCATTTTGTGGCTGGCTCAGCCTGCCCTGGTGGTGGCGCTGGCGCAGCATGTGGTGCCGGGGATCGAACTGCAGTCCCCGCAGTTGCCTGAGCCCTCCTATGCAGGCGCTTTAGACCACTGAACCATCTCGCCGGCCCCATCCATTAGTCTTTTAAATTCCTGCAGTTACCATGAGAAACCCCTCTTAAGTACAGCTGATGAAGTTCTGCTAATGAGGTGTCATAATAACATTTTTAAAAATAGATTTAATTTTAAAGTGTAAAAATAGTAAAAACAGAAAAAGCAGTAACAAGTAGGAGTACATATAGTACAGAATTTCAAGACAAGAAAAATTTAATAGCTGCATTACATATTTTCATCGTCAAATCAGTTTAGATCAACAGATATAGGTATGTAAGACTGATCAAACAATTAAACATTAACACTTTCAATAAACATTAATTTTTTTTAACTCTTCCAAATGCATTTTGAATTTAAGTCACTTTTCTAAAAAAAAAATTATAGGGTTTGAGGATGGAGAAAACACAAGGTCCTGAGATTGATTCCTGGTACTGCCCAAAATCTATTTATTTATTAAATTAATTAATTAATTAATTTATTCATTCATTCTTTTGGGTCCTTACCATAATAACATTTTTAAGTATGGCTATGGTGCATAGAGAACATTTTATATGCATTTCATCACTTGTGTATTCCATATCTTCTACCGCGTTGCCTGTTACAATTTCCAATGTTAAATGGCAGTGCTGGCATTTTGCTCAGTAAGTTTCATGCTTGCCAAGATGTTCATTACACTTTCGAACCTACTTCTAACACTGAATCCATCTGGTTGTGTGGCCATTTTTTTTTTTTTTTAAATGTATTTAGTTCAGGGTCTATAGGGTCTCATTATGCACATCGGCCTCATAGTGATCCTCCTGTTTTCAGCCTCCCAAGCGCTGGGATTACGGGCGTGCACCACCAACCCAGTCTCAAATGCGATCTCGACGTGCCTCAGGGGTGGGTCTGGCACAGCAGGCTGGGATCAAATGCCAGCCACTGTGCTGTCTACGCAGGTGCTTTAGTCTGCTGAGTTATCTAGCTGGCCCCGTGTGACCATTCTGTACCATTGTGACCGGTCAAATATGTACTCACATTGCTGTTTTCTTCATCAACTGAATCAAGGAAGCTTTTCATTCCCTATGTCTGTATTGGCTGATTCTTGCTCCACTTCACTGTCACATAGCCAGTGTCAAAGTCACCAATCATGTCATCATCATCATCATCTGTGCATAAGTCACATTATGATTAACTTCTGACCTCTTCTAAAACTTGAAAATCTGGTTTCTCATGTCCCACTGTAATAAACTGGGCTACTTCTACCAGAAACATCAAAAGAAAACTTTACTCTTTATTGGTACATTTTATTATATGTATGTATGTATGTATTCATTTAGTGGGACCAGGGATTGAACTCAGGTCCTTGTGTTTGCCAGGCAAGCGCTTATTCTACCGAGCTATCTCCCAGCCCCTTTATTGGTATGTTTTAGATAGACATAATGATCACATTCATCATAGGGAATCTGAACCAGACATGTTTTATTTTTTAGTTTTTTGAGACGGGGGTCTCGCTATGCATTTCAGGCTAGCTGAACTCACTATGTAGCCCAGGGCAGCCTCAAACTCAGTGATCCTCCTGCCTCAGCTTCTTCAGTGCTGGGATTATATGCATGCACCTTACCCAAGCTACATGCCGTATCTTGATTCTTCTTTCTCCCTTCACTTCTCTCCCTCCCATGAACTCCTTTTCTCCTTATTTACAAAAAGCTTTGTTTCGGTGTTTTTCTTGTCCCTTTTCTACTCCCACTCCCTTGTAGCCTTTCTCATTTGAGTATCTCTTTCCCATTTCCCAATACCTACCACACATTTTGATGCTTACTCACACTTTCAGTATCTCACACTAGAGAAACCACAGCATTCACATTCGTGTCCGATTTACTGCACTTTAAGTGTATGTTCTCAAGGTGCTTCCATCTAGCCAGCAATGTCTCAAGGTTATCCTTCTTTATGGCACAGTAGTGCTGCATTGTCTAAAAAAACCCCACATCTTTATCCATGGATCAGCAACAGGCACTTGGGCTGTTTCCAAGACTTAGCTATCACAAACTGTGCTATCAATACGGGTGGGCATATACTGCTGTGGTACAATGCTTTTAATTCTATCAGGACCACACCAAAAAGAGGAATAAGTGGATCAAGTGGAACTTAACAGTTTTTGGAGGAACCTCCACATTGATTTCACCAGTCTACAGTCCCACCAACAGTGGAGAAGAATTCCTTTTCCCCCAAAGTCCTGCCAGCATTTGTTATTGGCTGATTTCTTTTATTTGTTCATCTTTGAGTATTGCTAACTGAACTCAGGACCTTGCATTTGCCATGCAGACACTTGGGCCACTGAGTTATATCCCTGGCCCTACTGCTTGATATCCTGGTAACTATCATTCTTTCTGGAGTAAGATGGAATCTAAGCATAGTTTTAATTTTCATTTTTCAAATTTTTCATATATTCACGTGCCATTTCTACTCCTTCATCTGAGAAGTGTTTACTTCAGATTCCCATTTTTAGGATAGGTCTTTAAATTTGGGGGTTCTGATTTTTTAAAAATTCTCTATTCTAGATATTAGTCTTTTGTCTGAGGAACAGCTGGTGTAGGTTTTTTTCACACTTCTATGGTGGTTTCTTTTGCTGTGCAAAAGCTATTTATGTATAGACCCCAGTTTTTTGGGTTTTTTTGTTTGTTTGTTTGTGGTTTTTTTTGTCTTTTTTGAGATGGTCTTGCTATGCAGTTCAGGCTGGCCTTGAGCTTACTTACCAGGCTGGTTGCAAACTCACAACGACCTTCCTGTCTCAGCCTCCCAAGTGCTGGGATTACAGGTATATGCTAGCATGCCTGGCCCTCAGTTTTTCTTTGCAACATGGATTTTGTTCATAAAGCTTGCCCACATCATTGTCAACTACTTCAAGAGTTTTACCTATTCTATCTCCCAGCAGATTTAGTGTCTTTTTTAATCTTAGAAAGCTCTTTTTAAAAACAAATCCTAAAATGCATAGAAATTTAACAGGGAGGATTTCATGAGTAAAATTCACCCGCTGTGGCTTTAGAGCTCCTGCATATATCTTGCAGTTCACTTGCCATGTGGGTGAATGCACAGATGAGTTCCTGGTTTCCCCAGGCTCAGCTACTGCGAGTTATACCCACACTGTCCCAGTATGGTAAAGTATACGTTTACTTAATAGAAGAATGGTGCAGGTATATTTTACACCTCACCTGTGATTCCCAGGGAAGCATATGCAAAAAATGTAACCTGGAGCCTTACGTGGGTAAGAGTTTGATACAAGGGGCTGGGGAGATAGCTCTGTGGCACAAGTGCCTGCCTGGCAAGTGCAAGGTCGTGAGTTTGAACCCCAGTCCCACCAAAAAAAAAAAAAAAAAGAGTTTGATACTTTCACACACGTGCCCACACCTTCGCATCCCAACTACCACGCGGCTAATCCAGAGAGGCACAGCTAGCTACTGTAATGCTAATAAACAAATTTATATTAGAAAAGTATATGTGTATATTTAAGCTACTGTGACACCCCAAGTTATGAAATGGGAATATTATTTGGGGGCTCTCCTGAAAGAAGTTGCTTGAATCATAATGATTTCAGTTATGCTAAAAAAATTCTCAAAAATAAATAAATAAATTCTCATAGAACTTCTAATTTACTAACTGCATTAATAATTGCAAATGTATTTTTTATTATTTTTTGTAGGATTCCTTTTAACTTTACTGTATAGCATGTTTATTTAGTTAAGTCTTTTTGAGACAGTTTTGCCACACAGTTCAGGATGTCTTTGAGGTCACTTTTTACCCAGGCTGGTCTTGAACTCCCAACTATCCTCCTGCCTCAGCCTGCTGAGTGCTGGGATTATGGTGTGCACCACCACACCCTGCCCTGTATAGCATTTTAAAACTGAACAGAAAACTGTTTAGATCAGTGAAATTTAACTGCCCATTTCCTATAAAAGGAAATTTGTTCAATTGTTCATTTCTTCAAACGGAATAAATTGTTCCCTGTGTGCAAAATAAAAAATAAAAACAAAACAGGGTGGGCCAAATAGCTCAGTAGACTAAAGCACCTACTTAGGCAGAGTGCAGTGACCAGGATTCAATCCCTAGCGTGCCTTGCTGGCCTCATCCCTAGAGCAAGCTGAGACGACAACTAAGACTGGGCGTGGTGGTGCACATCTGTAATCTCAGAGCATGGGAGGTTGAAAACAGGAGGATTACTATGAGTCTCATTTGTGTAGTGAGACCCTGTATTAAATACACAAAAAAACAGAAAGCAAAACAGAAAAAAAAAAAAAAAAGAGAAGCTTCTGACTTAACCTAGGCAAGTCTGAGTAATTTTCCCAGAATTTGGAATTAACCTATCAATTCCTGGTCAGTCTTACTACTCTCTTGCATGAAAGAGATATACCGTCAAAAGTTCTTGGGTGCAGTAACTTTCTACAAAGTTAAAGCATCCTATATGGGATGGGGTCCTGCTGTGCAACTGCCTTTCAAGTCAGTATAGGGCCTTGACAGACGTGGCCAAATATCCACATCCATCAATCTGTTTTATGCATAAAACAGGTCCACTAGTGGTTTTGTACACCATAGGAAATCATGTGCAAAATGCAAAGTATAGCTAACAATGTAGTTGTTTTGTTTTTTGAGGGGAGGGGATCTCGGTCTGTATTTCAGGATGTCTTAAACTTGCTACATAGCTCAGGCTGGTCTCAAATTCACTGAGATCCTTCTGCCTCAGCCTCCTGAGTGCCGGGACTATAGATGTGTACCACCCCACGCATCTGACAATGAGATTATTCTTTTCCACATAAGAGGAAATCTTTACACAGCAGATGGCCCTTAGCTCTAGTTGGTAAAGGATAAGCTGAGTGTACAGTTCTAAGTCTTTCCAACACTTCTTTCTTAAAAGCAATTTTGGGGTACTCCTACAGTTCCAGCTACTCAGGAAAATGAGGTAGGCTGTGGTAAGAGGATTATCATGACTTTGGGTCAGTCTAGGCTATATACTAACTTGAAAGGCAGTTACACAGCAGGACCCAATCTCAAAAACCCAAAACCAAACCAAACACTGCTTTTAGGCCATCTAAGACCATTTTACAGACAAAGGAAAGGAAAACAGTCAATTACCTGGCCCATTTGTGGGATCCCCCAAGCAAGTGATAGCAGCTCTTGAGGACTGGGAATTTATTTTTCTTATTCCACACGTAGACACGCAACGAGAGGTCCATGGAGGAGGTGATGACTCGATCGAGGTCCTTGAAATGAAGTCAAGTGAGGTGTGGATGTGGACTCCAGCAGGTGGGGAGTATGCCATGGGTGGGGGGTGTTGCACTCACCACCCGCATGGATGTGATGGGCTTCTGGTGGTCCTGGAAGGCTACCAGCTGTAGGCCATGTATGGTGAACAGCATCAGCTCCAATCCTGAAGTCAGCAAGATCACCTGAGAGCCATAGCCTTGCATGAGGTGAGGTGACATCAAGGTGTCTGGCAGGAAACTTGCCACCTGTTGTACTTTGGGAAGTAAAACACACAGATGGGCTTCTCTGGAGCAGATCTATGCCTAGCCTAAGATGGGGCAGAATGTGAAAGGAACAACAGCTTCGTGCTTGGACCTGTGCTCAGCCCTCATGCACACTTTCATTTCCCCAAAGCTCCAGCCCACCAGCAACAAAATATGGGTTATATTGCCATACTCCTGGAAATGTGACAATTCAATGCACTGCATCTGTGAAGTGACCAACATAGTGTCTGGCTTTGGGGAATGGCAGCTCCCTTCTTTCTTCCCTCGCCCATCTAAGACAGGGTGACAGAAGAAATGACATGACAACTATATGACATGCATTACTTTTGCCAAAACCTACTGTTAAACAAGCTCTCTTTCATACTATATAGCACTCTGCTTTACTACCTCTTATGAAGAAACCACAAGCTTTCTCACTATCTGACAAGGGATATATTATATATTTAATTGTTTTTCCTCAAGACCCAAGAAGCTTGGTAAGATATATAACCAAATGATTAAAAAAATACGATATGAAGAAGAAAATGCCAAGGACCGCAGGAGTGATTAGGGTTTAGGAAACAGAGGAGACAGTGAGGACTGTGGATCTTATTTTCCTACTGAACTAGGAGTGCTATGGGGAAGAGATAGTTCTGGCTTTTATTCATCTTTCTTTGAGAGGACTGGGGAGATAGCTCAGCAGAATAAGTGCTTGCCTCTTGCCTGGCAAACACAAGGACCTGAGCTCAATCCCCAGTCCTGCAAAAAAAAAAAAAAAGTTATACATGTGCATCTTCCTTTGAGCTTAGTGCTAACAGCAGGGCCTTTGAAACAGTTGGAGCAAGAGAAACCAATGAAGCAGGAAGATCATTTTGGAGGGAACTTCTGAGAGTGAGTGGAATATTTGCATTTCAGGTCTACAGAGGGGCCCCACAATGGTCCAAAAGCTCAGAACTTTGGCTGGGTCACCAGATCACTGTTTCACTGGGAGGGAGGAAAAGTATCCCAAAGGAACTGTGGGCCTGGAAGCATCATACCATAATGGCAGTAACACAGACCACGCCCAGCACAGGGACCCTTACCCAGAATGTCCACTGTGTCCTTGCAGGACTTCTTGCTCCTTAATTCGAAGGTAGTAACAACCAGCTGCATGTCATCTTCGTTTTCATTTTTGTGCACCACAATCAGCCTAGCTGATTCATCAGGAGCCCAGCAGGCTTGAGAACACATCCAAAGAGGGAGGGTAGTGGAGACAGGAGGCTCATCTTCTGAAGGGCATAGCAAGGACTGAGTGTAGAACACCTAGGGAAACAGCCCTGCATGGTCACAGTGAAGGTGAGAGGGGGCTTCTCTACCCTGAGCACAGAGAAAGACCCAAACTACACCTGATTCCTGTAACTACCAGGCCACATGCTTTGTTGCAGACTCACATCAGCCATACTGGCCTAGTCAGGCAGCCTGTGCCATAGCCCAGTCTTCTGTCCAGACCAGGAACTTTTCAAGCTTAATTAAGCTTAGCTTGCATCTGGTGCCCTGAAAGCACCCTAGCGAGATTGCTGTGAGGCACAAACGACGTGACAGGCATTTGACTAGAAAAACCATGGTCACCAATGCATCAAGTATCTTCCTGCATAGATCTTTCCCATCTCCTGCCCCACTTCCTGGTCACTTCTTCAGGGGTCCAGGCAGCCCCTCCTATGGCCTCGATCTTTTTTTGTACCAGGAACTGAACTCAGGACTTTGCACTTTCCAGGTAGGCTCTTGTGCTACTACCCTGGCTCCATGGCCTTTCGGCACCTGCTCTCTTCTGACCTACCACTTGCCTCATTGGCTCCCAGATGGTCAGGCTCCTGGTCCTTCCTGCCCTGTGGCAGCTCTTGTTCTTGATCTGCCCTTTCTCCTCCATAAGAGGAGTCCTAGGTTTCTACATGCTTCAATTTATCTGTTGACACTCTGGCACCTAAATGCCTCGTTTCTAACAAGTGACCATTCATCCCTGTGCCCATGATTCATCAGGATTCTCTGACTCACAGGGTACCAAGAAGATGGGGATAAGGCGCTGCTCACAAGTATGATGCAAGAGCCTCTAAGGTTTCCTGCTCAAGGTGCCAGATGTCTTTCCTAGCTTCTCTCCTGCCTCTCTTATGCTTGCTCTCATAAAACTTGGTCTTCATACCACCAACTGACTCTTGAATGTTCTCAGCACCATATTCCTAAGGCCCCAAACCTGCTCACAAACAACTCTGAGCCTCCTCAATAGGAACGAGAATGGGTCTCTTGGTGAGTAACCAAGACCTGCTCCTGCCTTGCTGCAGGTCTTGGTCCTTGGCACACAGCAGCTTTATCATGCACATCCTACAGCCTCAGGGTTCCAGATTCTGCACCTTCCTCTCACAAACCCAAACGAAAGGGACCCCAGACACTGACCTTTGGGCGCACATTTGAGTCCTGTGCAGACGCAAACACCCACTGCTGGTCAGGAGAGCAGAGGAGACTTGCAAAGGTGTTAGAAAACACAGTCACTGTGGAGACCACCTGCAGCTGTGGCACTCTCAGGGTGTAGAGGATCCCATTAACACAGGCTGCCTGAAAAGGAAGAAACCCCAACCCAAGTGAGAAGTGCCAGGGCTCCCAGCCCAGAGGGAGGTAGCTGGGCTATATTCTCACCTGAAGGAGGGTGTATATTTTGGTTACTACTATATTCTGTCTCAGAATACTTTAACTGCACATGTAAGGACCAATGCTGGAGCTCAGTGGTAGCTTTGCCTAGCGTGCATGAGGCCCTCGGTTCTATCCCCAACACTGCAAAAAATAAATCAAAAAAACAACACAATGATCAAATAATATAGCCAGGCATGGTGGTGCATGCCTATAATCCCAGCACTTGGGAGGCTTTAGTGCGAGTTCGAGACCAGCTGGGGCTACAAGTGAGCTCAAGGCCAGCCTGAACAGCAGAGTGAGATCCTGATTTAAAAAAAAAAAAAAAAAAAAAAAAATTGAAGAAACAAACAACAACATATAACTACTCTTCAGAGCATGACCTTCTGATGCCCTTGCTCACTAGAGACACACTGGGTCACACTGGTGTGCTGTTCCACAATCTGCATTGCATGTGTTACAGCGAAACCTTCCTTGGAACGCTTACCACAGCAATGGACATTTACTTTTGATTTCTGTTCGTGCTGATGGCAATTTAAATGGCCTCCCCATGTGTTACTGCAAATAGGCCACTGCTGTGAGAACTCCTCCAGCTGCTACTGCACAGGAGAGCTGCTACTGCATCAGGAGAGATCCCTAGACCTGCACGTGGGCCAGAGAATCCATATGTAAAACTTCCAAAAGTAAAAAAAAATGTTTGAAAGCATCTATCTATATCTCTATATATCATGCATCAAAATACCTATTCCTCTTAAACTAATCTCTAAAAATGATTGGTTAATAGTCTCATTTTAATGTCA